>SNQN01007074.1:0-26570 GCA_008642245.1 Bassia scoparia
GTAGAAAATCCCAAAATTATTTCAGCATTGATTTACAGAATATGGAGAGATGGAGTATTATCATGTAAATTCCTAAAATTTACATTATATGGAGTATTATCATGAATCATATGCTAATTTACTTTAGCATTATCATGTAAATTCCTAAAATTTACATTATAGGGAGTATTTCAGACAAACATTATCAAGAAATATAACGGGTCAACATAAATTAAATACCATTTATCATCAAGGGGCTAGGAACTTGTAAGAAAGAAATCAAGATGAATGAAAGAAAGTGTAAGCAAGTTTGCTGCTGAAAGTGGTCTGATTCATTATGCATTAAATTTCTTTGTTAACAACTTCTGTTCTGCCCTTACCGTTGTTGGGCTTTGTGTGGCACTTTATTCATTGGAGAGTGACATGTGAAATCCGAACATGCCTGCAGTAAGTTGGAAATAAAACATATCAGATCAAATRAGCATATGATTCATCAATTTATAGGTCCTCAATAACATAGCTCTACCATTTATTGCTTCACCAGCCAATTGTGTGTATGTGAAATTGATGWAAATCTTGATAATACATTGCATTCTCAGCATCTTTCATGGAATTTTCTTCCMAACTTTTCACTAACATAGATGATTAGTTCTATTGAATTGTTCTTGTATAGTTGTATTTGTTGTCCTATGTGTTGAAACACTGGCTGAAAAAAAGCCCCAATAGAAGGGGCTTTTGTTGGATTTGGTTTAGGGACGAGAGAAGAATTTTTGGGAATCTTTATTTGATACCAAATTCTGCATACTAATATAAGTTTTTCATCAAAATACACATTGCTACTAATTTTTCTTTAATATRTGATAACGGAAAACTCATTGACTTCACCGCCAAATAACTACATAATATCTAAAAGATATGAATGCCTCAGCTATAATAGGGCTAATGCTGGAGCTGTTTGGACAATGAAAGAGCCGCCGAATATGATGTGGAGTGTGAGGCTGGGCATGGAGGTTCAGGAACTTGAATGAGCCCTTCAAGCATCTCTACGACCCTTCTTATCACGGGTCTTTGAATTGGGTCATCTTGAATGCACCAGAGAGCAATCTTCACCAAATTTAGTAATCTTTGCTTGTCGTTGAGAACCTCAGGATCYTCTTCGACAAGTTTGTCAATTGTTTCCATTTGATAACTATCGAAGGCCCAATCAGTGAGTAGTACAACATCGCCGTCTTCATTGTTTTCACACTGCACATTTCTCTGGCAGCAAATAATCTCTAGTAATAGAATTCCAAAGCTATAAACGTCCACTTTTTCAGTAATGGGCATGCCTTTAAACCATTCAGGGGCCACATATCCTCTAGTTCCTCTTGGGGCAGTATTTGTGTTGGTTTGATCCAACCTCAGAAGCTTTGCCAATCCAAAGTCTGAAATTCGAGCATTATGATTGTCATCCAGAAGAATGTTCTGTGGTTTTATATCACAGTGGATGATCCTGGTGCCGCAGTCTTCATGCAAATATAAGAGACCACGAGCAATGCCATGAGCAATTTGCAACCGCTTCTCCCAGGCTGGCTTAGGAAGCTGATAGAGGAAGTCAGATAAAGTTCCATTGCTCATATATTCATACACGAGCAACCGATGCTCTTGTTCCTCACAGAATCCCAGGAGCTTTACCAGATTCTTGTGATGTGTGTGACCAATTGAATTCACTTCTGTCTTAAATTCCTTATCTGCTTGTGATAAGGATTTGAGTTTTTTGACAGCAATAACAGTTTGAGAGCCGGATTGGTCACTGAGAACACCTTTGTAGACGATGCCGAAAGCTCCCCGCCCTATTTCTTCATTGAACTTGTTTGTAGCCTTGTCAAGCTCTTTGTAGCTGAAGCAAGGGATGTTATAGTTCCCGCATATCTTAAGATTCTTACGATATGCAAACAAGGAAACCCATATGATAATAATACTAAGCAAGATAATGTTGGTCGACCCCAAGGTAGCTAATAATGATGTCCACATCCTTTTTGATTTCTTATATTGTCTTTCACTGATGAGCCCACCCCTAGTTCTAACCTTGATGAATGCTGTTCTTTCGACACTGCTGTTGCTCTTTCCATTCGAAAGTGGCAGCCTTTACTCTATCACAACAGTTCCCCAGTCTCTCCCATCTTTTGTAGGAATTCCAACTGCACAGAAGCAATCCTCCAGGCAAACCTCTCCTACACCAATCAATGGAAACATTCTCAAACTGTTCGTATCTGCCAATTGGGCCAGTCTACATCTTGCAGCACCTTCATATCAAACTGATTCTTTTCTTGTGCTGCTTCTTCACAGCTCTGTGGGAAGAAGTTCTGGAAGCATCCATTCATCTCTCATCTGCGATCTAAAAGCATATACCTGGAGGGCATATGCGATTGGTTTTCCTTCGTTCCTAACCTGCAGTAGCTGTTGTAACCACACACCCCCATACCCGTGTTCTGCATAAAAGTACGTGCAGATTTATTTTGGAACAATGGACTGATTGACCAGCCCTTGTTGTGAATTAGACAGCTGATTTGGTAGAATATGTTAATATCCATCATATTCAAGTATACCCTTTGATAGAGAACTTGTGTTCAGATTCTTCATACGGGGAACATGTAAGCAAGATGCTACCATTTGTGGCTAATAGGTACAAAAGCCGCCAGACTGTTGAAATACACTGGTGTCCAAAACCATCATTCTCAAAAGGCCAATAGTTGGCATTTTAAGTATTGAAAAGAGGGAATTCCGTAGAGATAACTTGAGATTTCCTGCTCTTGTAGCTGAATGCAAAACCGCACCTGAGTAGTTTCTTCTCTGTCAAACGAGCGAGGAGCTGCCTCCAAGTTCAGTGTCTTTGACTAGGCAAAGAGTGTGTTGTTTCAAAGCTTTGCCAGAGTATTAGCAGACCCATGAGAAACAGCACAAGTTGCCAGTGTCGAGCTATGGCTCGTTGTTTGCTATTTCCGCCTCCTTATATTGCCAGCTGGAAGCTAGCTTCTCAAATTTCATGTCAGTGGGTCGAGCAAAGCTTATTGCAGTTATTCTACTTTTGACCAGATGGTGTTACTGATGGATTTCTGTTGCAGACCATGTTATTGGTCTCTTTCGGGAATTTGTCACAATCTAATGAAATTCAGTTTCAAATTTCCTGGAAACCCAAAGCAAAGTGGTTTACGATGGAGATATCCATGATGCATGGGTTTCACTGGCGTTGGGATTGCGATGAAACCTAAGGTGGATGTTTTGTTGATTGACTGTGGCAGGAAAATGGCAAGAAGAAGGCAAACACAGATTGATACAGTAATTAGTATTCCATGAAAGAAAGACCTGCCAGTTTAACCATAAACTGCTTTGGATTCTCGGAAATGAAGAAAGAGGGAGTTGAAGTTTGCACTGAAGTTTTTCTAGACTTTAGGTTGGTATACTATAATACTGCTTGTCATTAGAATCCTAGTATACATTCGTTTGATTATTTATATGTAAATGTCTTTAATTTTTTGCTCTCTTGAGGAGACTTCCCTAACTAATGCATTTGTCAGGTACTTGAACCCAGATAGTCACGCGATTCAGGCGACTGCCGAAGAGGACGTTTTCAAAAACTGCGTACTTGGACACATTCAGTTGGAAGTTAAGAATAAAGAATATGCATTGTCTTACTTTGTTTTGTACTTGGTGAACAAAAAAAAGAGAATAAAAAACTTCCATGATCTAGTATTTTATTGTCTACTTGCAAGGTGACCTTATGCTATTACTAGCATTGTTTTCGTTGACTGAATTTCCGTGTTTATCTTCTTCCATCTTTGGCCGAGCATAGCGCATGCTGTACATGACACATCGATCCAATAATTGAAATGATTGCAGAGGTATGTTCTGCTTTGTGACGGTCGCTTAGGATCTAATTTGACTTGGCTTTCTTAACAATGACTTGACTAATAATAGCAATTATTCATATTTCCTCCTTATGAACCAAACTGTCAGTTTGGTCAAGGTTAAGGTCGCTTACGAATCAATGTATAACATTCGTTCAGTTTGTGTTTACATTTGCATTTGACTGTTTTTTTTGCTGCTGTCTTTGTAGATAAGGCAGGTAGGGCGCCACACCATAAGGTTGAAAGCATCCATCCGACAATCAGCAATAATACAATTCTTACTAGTACTAGTATTCACCCAGATGCGTGCTAACGAACATTCCAAGAACGTTGGTTAAGATAAGTAAACATTTATATGAATGTATTTCCAAGATATTTATTCACATCATAACTGACTAATGAACCATTTGCTATAATTTTCTTTTGACAAGGTACACAAATCATGACATGCCAATAAACAACCAAGTAAGTGATTGACCCACTKACGCACCTTTCTTTGTTAGTTCTTACCTTTTCAAACTTAAGCATAATTCAATCCACACCATATTGTTGTTACAACTTACAACTAGCCAAATAATYCAAGTACTTGTTTTTCTTTGGACAAGTGTGTGAAGTGTATGTTCTYTGGAAAAGTAAAAAACTATGCTTTCAAACATRTTATCGTCACGACTCACATATCGGACATCCTTACAATACCGARAAATATTAGATACTTTGAATAAAAAATTTAATGCATATTTCTCRATTTTYATGTATGTTTTCATTTGTTTATAACATTTTAAAAGAGTGTTTTTCATATTATGTGAATAATTGAACCTTAATATTTCCCTATACCTACATAATAAAAAATATTAAAATTTGGGAAAATTCAACATGGTGGCCTCCAATTTTACGCTTTTCTATATGGTGTCAAAATAAAAATTATATCAAGTGACATCGAACTTTTGCTAATTACACATGGTGACCCTAATCCATTAACACATGGCTAATTCTTCATTTATTAAAAAGTTACAAAGCTACCTCGGTTAATCATTTAAAAAAAGATTCATCTCGATTTTCTTGCATTGGTTTGCGCGTCGAAATATAATTTGTCCGACTGAGGTATGTATAGGGTGTCATTTTAATCCTTTATGTGTCAAATTTGAAGCCTGAATTTGCAAAAAAGGATCCAATTAGTCTTGGATTATTTATTTGGATCATTTTTGCATTTGTTTGGTTGCCAAGAAAAAAAYGTTTAGTCAAGGTTTTGAGTGTCGTTTTTATCCTTTATGGGTCAAKTTTGAGGTTGAAATTTGCAAAAAAATGACCATATTAATCTTCATTTTCTTGCATTGGTTTACGTGTGAAGAAAAAATTTCRAGTTAAAGTTTAAATTTATTTATTTTACTAAGGCCTAAGGGGGTGTTTGTTTTGTGGGAATATATTGGTGGGAATGAGAATTTTAATCCCAATGTGCTAAATTCCCATGTTTGTTTTTGGGGAATGGGATTATTTGAGGGAAGGGGAYTGYGATTATTTAGGGTCTATTCCCACATTTTTATWACCTAGGGGGGTTGGTATTTGGGAGGGAATTCATTTTTCTTTTCTTTTTTCCTTTTTTTTTGCTCAAATCTATTTCTACATCCCATTTTATTTCTTTTTTTTCCTTTTGAAATCCTCATTTATTCCCAAATCAATACCAAACAAGGGATTAGGATAATTTTATCAATTCCCACATTTCAATTCCCATTCCCATTCCCATTCCCACTTGCCAAACGCCCCGAAGGGTAGGTTTGTGATGGGTTAGCCATGTGTTGAGTGGATTTGGGTTACCACGTATATTTTCCCTTAAAAWTTTTATATATTTTCTAAATTTTGATATTATATTATACTATAGTTTCCTCTAACTCCATATCCTTTATTTTTAAAACTATCGTATCTCGTTTTTGTTTTGTATCCATATTAGTATCCATGCAACCTAGGTTGTAACTTGTAGATAAGGCTATTAATTAATGAGCCAAGCTGAGACTGAATGGTGCTAGGATCAGCTCGAGCTCGTGAGTCCAAATTTGAGACTCGGCTTGAGCTCATGGCTAGTTGAGCCTTGGATATTGAGCTCGGCTTGGTTCGACTTGAGTTTGAAATCACTCGTTAAAAGCTTGTTTATAATTGGATCTTTAGATCCATATGTTATTTATTTTTAATTTTATTTTATGTTGTTTTTTTTTTTTTAAAAAAAATTATTAATATAATTAAAGGTACAAATAAAGTAGTAATACTTTAATTCAAAGTACTTCCTCCGTATTCAAAGATAAACGCAACGATTTTGTACACTTTTTCTCTACTATTTATGTCAAATCGTGCGTTTGTTTTGATACGGAGGTGCTGTATATAATTTGACTGCCACTTTTGCATGACATTTATTCATTTGAGCCAAATTCGAACTCATCTAAGCTCCTAGATGAAGCCGAGCTTTATCGGTTAAGCTACATAGTTCACACATGGACTCAGCTCGGCTCATAACAACCCATTTGTTGCAGAAATGCACTAGTACCATGGTCGATCTAGCCTGAAACTCAATTCCACGTCACATGGATGACTCGATCAACTCTGAATCATATCGATGCTCATATCTCAGGTTGATGCAACCATTATATATACAGTGCAAATATTCATAAAGAAAAAAAACACAAGTATTCTCTACTATAGAACATGTTTCATTCAGAGTAGATTCTTATGTATATCTTCTTTATCCGTTATCAATTACAATGTGTGCTAAACTTTTATTGAGTATGCCTTCGTTCTATTCGATGCAGGATCGGAAGATTAAACCCTCTGTGTTGACAAATGAGTTAAGCTTGTATGCTAGAGGTTGCTTTAATTGAAATGCAAGCGTACATGGAAAAAACCAATTCATCTGCGTTAGGATATGTTTGTCTCGAAAGAACGCTCATTAATGGGACGAGTTCAGCAATCTAGTGGATGACGACGTCTGGCCATAGGTGAATAATCGGTGTCGAATCATTTGAATCTTGACACACATTGTTCTCTGTTGCTGATACCACTCATTCATCACTAGCCACTGTTCCATAAAATACGCTGGTTCAGAAGAGCCGGTGGGGGATTTGTGGAAAACCTTCAAAGACTAGAACTACTTCATTCATTGTAGGCCTATATGCTGCTGCTTCTTGCACGCAGAGTAATCCTAAATGAATGCATCGTTTTATGTCATCTGCTTCCCCACTTTCCCTTAATAGTATAGGGTCTATTACTTCTTCGAGTTGTCTCAATAACCAGCATTTCCATACCTGCACAATATTTTTCAGGAAATTGAATTGCAAAAATGATCGAAGAGATGTGCTCCGAGTATTTTTTTTTTTTTTGTTAGTTTATGCAGAGTGATCACCTTGCTTAGAAGGTGCTCAATCCTCTCTGGGTTGCCATATGAAGCGTTATTTTTCCTTCCACTGATAATCTCTAAGAGTAGCACGCCGAAGCTAAACACATCAACTTTTGTTGAAATCTTTCCAAATTTTGCATATTCCGGAGGCATGTAACCACTGCAAAATATCAAATGCAGTATATGATGTTACCACTTACCAGAATAACAGAAATCTCCACTACAAATAAAAACAGTTACTCACAATGTACCAACAATTCTTGAAGCACTTTCCTGGTCTTCAACAAATAATCTTGCTGTTCCAAAATCAGATATTTTAGGATTCATTGATTCATCTAACAAGACATTGCTTGCTTTCAGATCACGGTGGATTATCCTCAACTGGGAATCTTCATGAAGATAAAGCAGTCCATGTGCTGTGCCTTCAATGATATTGTAGCGATTCTTCCAGGTTAAATCCTCCCGTCTGCTGGGATCTATCAGACATCCATAGGAAATTGAAATCGACACAARTGTACAGGATCAGGTATTGATATACATTATAAAATATAAGTGAAATGTTGTACCAAATAAAATGTGATCTAAGCTTCCGTTGAGTGCCATTTCATAGATTAAAACCCGCTCTTTAGCTCCCAAGCAAAATCCGATGAGCCTGACTAGATTTTTGTGATGAAGCCTAGCCACTAACTGCACTTCATTCTTGAATTCCACATCTCCATGTGCAGTAGCACAGGTTAGCCTCTTAACTGCAATTAGCAGGCCATTTGAAAGCCTTCCCTATATATATATATATATATATATTGGCACATAATACATACGCCTCAGTGACAGTGACTCAGAGTTCCGACATTTGTTTCTTCATGTTATAATGTTGAAGAGAAGAGTCATACCTTGTAAACCACACCAAATCCGCCTTGTCCAAGCTTGTTGGATTCTGAAAAGTCATTCGTTGCAACTCTTATTGTTCTCAAGCTGAACTCCAAGCACGAATCGATGCTATCACCTCCAACATCTGTGTCATTTGTCAGTGTTACTTGTTATCATATTATGGACTTATTCGTGCATGTACTTTTCTAAACTAACAATGGTTGCAGATCTTTTGATCTCCAAGTGCATATTCGTGCTTTATTTCATATTTTCTGAACCTAATTCAATAATTATTAATTACTTGCTTACCATTGTTGCAGCAACGGTGCTTTCGTTTCTTCAAGAAAATCCAAATACCGATTATGAAGACTAGTATTATGACAACTATCACCATAGCAAGGGCAATTGTAAGCGCGGTTGTCCTCCATTTTCTTCTTCCCTCTGCACAAACAGTAATTCYGTATTACTGAACCCACAGTAAGAACCAAGAAAATAGTCTGAAACTTCTTATTTTGACTGGAAATCAGCAGCTAACAAACTTTTTTGAGAAGCTGAAGAAACCGGAGGTAATGGAGCAATGGATGTTGCAGTGGCAGACTTTTTATAGAAGGGATAMAGTTCATAACGAAGAACACAATTCGCCATAAAAATCTGAGCTCCTTGCTTTCTGTTACAGTTCACAGCACTTTGATTTGCAGCAGCTTTCAAGCAGGCAGTACAATCACTTTTAGTCATACTAGGAACACAGAACCCCGCTGCATAGATTGTCAGAAGATTACTGAATTTCGCTTCTTCAGCAGCAAAGTACTGAACATACCGAAATCCATAAGGGGAAGAAGATTGAGATCCTTTTTGACCAGCTTCGACAGCAACTTTTGACGTTAAGTTAGCAAGTGTATGATCAAACTGAGTTAGGTAATATTTTGATACAGTGGTTGTATTACACGAGTGATTTAAAGACAGGTTGGATTCTGATTCTAACGTTGGGGAGTTGCACTGGACAATACAACCTGCATCAGCTCCCCAAGCAACAACTGCGTTGTGGGCAGGACAGCTTTGAATGACAGCAAAAGCAGTTGTGTTGATGCAGGTGTAACAGGCATCAGTAGAGATGATGTCTTTACGACAGATGCCGAGACAGTAAGGTTCATCATAATTTGTGTAAACACCACCTTCGAGRTTAACATCATTGGCAAGAGAAACGAGTTGATCATTTCGAGATGCAAAATAGGAGGTGTTGCTGGCGGGGTAGCAGTAGGAGTAAGGATGTTCTGCTGCTAATAAGGTTATTAAGCTGTGTTTTATGATGGCAAACAAAACCAACCAGAATATCAGCATTTGCATCACAGTTTGTTTTAGTGAGAAACTGAGAATTATTATGAGAGACTAGAATAAAAGAAGGTGCTTTTGTGATGGTTCATTAGATTTTCAAGATTCAATGAGTCATCAAGAGTAGCGGAAGAAAAATAAACGATGGTTGAAAATCTTACGGAATAATACTTAATTGTGAAAAAGAAAGATTTGAAACAGAAGAAATGAATATTGTATGAGGACAAAAGTGCTTACTTGCTGCACTTTAGTACCGTGTTCCGACAACTTAGTGTATCCATAGTGTCCGACTCAACTATTTGTAAAGAAAATTTAAGATTTTAGTCCAAAATGAAGTGTTTCCAAGTGTCTGACTCAACTATTTGACAAAAAATAAAGTGTTATATGTCACACTTTATTGTGTATTGTAGTTCTACAGATGAGTCTCTACTTATCCAGTTTAAGGGTCCGCGACGAGTATTTCGAGTGAAAATGAGTCCGACTAACCATACAAGTACCAAAATTGTCGTAATCCTCATAACTCATAAGCATATTCCTATTTTGTTCAATTGGGCTATACAATGAATTTGTGCTGGTTCTCTGTAAGAGACTCATATTCACATGCAGTATATTTGCACAGTTTTGCATTTTTCCGATTTGAAACAATTTGGGGTGAGATTACAAGTTTACACTAGTTTATGGTCGGGTAGATTTAGACCTCCGGCATATTTGAATACTTTTCTAAATCATGATATTAATATTTGAGATATGGGTATAACAAATTCGACACGTCAATTTAGCGAATTAATGGTTTAGATCACCATATAATATTTCATTTGTAGTTTATTTGATTTACGCTTTTCGTGCGTTCAGGTTAGCTTCCTTGCTTTATATCTAGGATCCGTACACATTAAACTAAACACATAACTAATAAGGAAGCTATGAAATGAACTGAGGATGGAGCTGAAATGAAACTGAACTGCAAAGTGGAATTTCTAACTATGGATAGTGTAATCTTGGTTTAACATATAACTATTCAGACTATGTATATAATAGAGATTAATGTTTAATATTCATTAATAATATATCTCTTGGAGTTAATATCTAAGTTTTAACTTAGCTATATTTAACGTTGGATTTAACAAATTATTAATAGTATGAAGTATAACTTAAGTAATATTTAACTTTTTAACTTAGTTTTAATATTGAACTTTGGATTAATATTTAATCTTGGGATTAATATTTAATTATTTAACCTTCGGGATAATATTGAACTTTGTTAATAAATCTTGGATTAATATTTTACTATTTCTAATGATATATTTTTTTTGATTAATATTTTACTAATTAAATAATATTGAATAATAATATAAACTTGAAGATTGGGTATTAATGATATTAATTAAGATGTTTCACTTAGTTGATTATTCTATCGATCTATTACTAGTATTAAAAGAGAGTTTTTTAAACTTCTTTATAAAACCCGACAAGTGTCGGCTTTATATGGCTGACACGTGTCATTTTTTTTTATATAATTACATTTTTTTTTTCATTCCATGTTTATGTGACCGGTTGGCTTCTTTAATTTCAATTACTTGTGTTGCTTTTATATTCATTTACCTCATTAGCGTTGATTTTTTTTCGATGTGGAAGTCTCGTACATACAACAAATTAGTGGGTAGGTGTTCATGCACACTCTTTGCGGTGTTGCGAGTGTCCTTTAACACTCTTGTGAGGATGGATGAATATGTCCCTTTATCAAGCCCAACAAATTACTTCCATGTAGTTGTTTTTTTATCCTTCCGTTATTCAAGTTTAAAATTCACATCTTTATTTTTTGGTAAGCTTTTTTCAATTACTATACAGTTCGTCGCATGATAGGACCAGAGTAGCACAAAATAAAGATGTTTGCCGGATTAACACTTTTAACACATTTCTAAATCACCATGTAATATAAAATAACTGCAACCCCGGCGTCAGTGGCCGGAAAAAAACTAGTTATTAATAACAACACAATAAGCTAATAATTATTCTTAATATACATCATTATCGTTAATAACAATTAGTTAACAAAATAATTAAGCTGAGCTGAATTGAATTGAACTGACTGAACGAGCTGAACTAAACTGAATGAACGGAATTGAACTGAATTGAATTAGTTGAATTAGTATAACAGGCCCTAAATGCTCGTTACAAATTCTAATATCTAAACACTCAAAATATTAAAAATGACATTATTTCATTTCTTATTTATGTATTTAGACCTACAGGATAATTCATTTTAATTAATTTTGAATCTTTCGAATTATTAAGACGGCACCCGTTGGCATGTAGAATAAGAATAAATACATTTCTTAAAATTGTATAAATTTTTGGATACATGTCAAAATCATGCGGTCAACGTGTAATTAATGTTTATATTCATTTATATTTCCCGCGGAAGTTCCTTTATCTAACACTCGGGAGACACTCTGTTAATGCTATTGCTTTTAGTTCAGCCCAATGTGTCCTGGGCCATCTACGCCTGTGAAATTACTTAATTACCCTTGGGAGGCCAATTGTGGTAAAAATACAAATCCCCTCTTTTGATATGGCTTTACCCAAAGGAAAGTCCTGTTTGATGAGACAAAGGCCCAAACGGGGCCCATCCCCCAAAGGGGTTTGTTTATTACGATTTATGCCATTGGCAAAATCTATATATACCCTCYAATCCAGTGCAACAGGTAACTTTTACRGGACTCTCTCTCTCTAATTCCKTGCTATTTTCTCTCTCRAGATTTCTTCTTCTAGCTGAGAACTGACTTGAGCYTCGGAGGGACGTTCCTYGYTAAAACCCCAAGGGCAGTCACCGTTCTTCGTGGTGCAGGTCAGGCCGTCGGAACAGAGTGCATCAGGCGTCAYGCGTCAYCCGTCAGGCGTCAAGTGTTAATCACGTGCTAGCRGCCCATTGAGCTAAGGCTACAGCCCAAAGTAGACCCTAGGATATTACTCTTGTACACGTAGGTTCCTTATCCGGAGCAGATTGGCGCCATCTGTGGGGAAGACATTTCCTCTAAGTCACAATGGTTGGCACACGGACTTCGGCAAGCACTAGGGGCGCCTATTAGGCTGGGCCGTCGGCCTCACAGCCACAGGGCACCTAGTCACGCCCAAGCCCAGAAATCCATGAAGTGGAAGACCCCGAGCAGGAACACACAGATCAGGGACGCACGGAATTCGTCACGATGCAGGACCTTAACAGGGTCAGCAACCGTTTTCAAGGCCGCCTGGACAAGCGAATCACTGCCTTGATGGACTTGATCAACCAGAGGCTTCCTCCCGCCCCACAAGAGCCTCCACAACAGCAACCTCTAGTAGATGCAATCCTGCAAGTTCCCAATGCTTTGCAAGGAGGACCTTATGTGTTTTCGTCCCCTCACCCTAGTCAAAGACAGCGCAGTGAGTCTCCTCYGGTAAGTAGGGCGACGACTCACAGGAACGAAATCAACTCACGCCCACATGAGGCCCCCAATCCTAATGATGCACGATGCATTATTGAGGAAAGGCGTCTCAGGGGAGGGTCAWTGGACGCCCGTGAGATTCTGAATTCGAGAAGGGGAAATCAAGCCCCCAATGAGCAGCGCAACTCCCCATCCCGCTCTCGCCGAAGCCCTAGGCGTGGGGAAAGCCCTAGGCGTGCCCAATCTCAAAGGAACGCCCCTAGGCAGAACAGGTCTCCTCGTCGCAGCCCCAGGCGTGCTCAGTCTCAGAGAGATGACGCTGGGCGAGATAGATCTCCTCGTCGCAGCCCCAGGCGCTCTCGCTCTCGCTCTCACGCCACTAGTAGGGGTGAATCTACTCGTCGATCAAATTCACCAAGGCAGGAGAGGAGTAGGACCCGTACTGGTAGGACTCACTCTCAAAGGGAAGACACGACGGACAATCAATCAGCGTCCCGAAGAACTGGAGGAGTCGTTGGAGAAAATGCCTTGGGCAGCTCTATGTTGAGTCACTAAACGCCTTTCAGCAGAGAAATCCTGGACGTCTAAGACCCTAGGAAGGTGAAGATACCGTCCATCGAGCCTTTCGATGGGACGACAGATCCCGAAGATCATATGGCGTCATACAAAACTCAAATGGCTGTGCAAACTGAGAGTGAGGCGTCATGGTGCAAGTACTTCCCAACAACTTTGAAAGGTATGGCCCTTACTTGGTTTAGTGAGCTTCCTGCTGGTTCAGTTACCAATTTTGCTGTTATTGAAGTCTTGTTTAAACAACAATTCATTGCTGACAAACGCCATAAGAAGATAAACCTATGCTTGTTAAGTTGTAAACAAAAGGATGGGGAGGGTTTAGGTGACTATATTAAGAGGTTCAGCTCTAAGGCCCTGAGAATCGCTGACCTCGAGGACTCTGTCGCCTATACCGCCCTACTTGCTGGACTTAAGCCTTCTAGATTCAAGAAGGACTTGCTTCTGACGGACATTAAAACCTATGATGGAGCTATGGAGCTCGCCCAACGTTACATCAGGGCAAATGAAATCAACAACCTTGGGGAGACCAGCTCACCCAAAAAAGACAAAGAGAAGGACAAGGGCAAAAAGAAATTTGATAGCCGTAGGGGGAACAACGAAGACGGCGAAACTTTAAGAAAAGAGATGATGGAAATGACCCAAGGTACAATGTGAACAGACGTGAGATTTACTTGGACATCAAAGGAAAAGACATGTTACCTAAGCCAGATCTTGTTCAGTCAGCGCCCAATAGGAGGAATAGGCGCCTGTGGTGTGAGTTCCACAAAGAATGCGGTCACACGACTAAGAACTGCAAAGAATTGAAAAAGGCCTTGGATAAGCTCGCGGACGAAGGAAAGTTGAACCCCTACCTCAAGGACAAACCTAGAGAAGTCTCGCGCCAACACCCAACGGGGAGTGATGAAACAGACCATGTAATAGGAGTGATTGCTGGCGGACTGGCCTCTGGAGGTCCAAGCAACAGAGGAAGAAAAGCCCATCTCTCTGAAGTCGGGCGCCAAGTCCTAGAGGTAAATCGAGGCGACCCACCCCCTTGCCCAACAATGGTTTTCGACAGCCGATCGTCACGTCCGGTAAAGGTACCGCATGACGATCCTCTTGTCGTCGACATCAAGATCGCCAACACAAGGGTCAAGAGGGTGTTGGTGGACTCTGGAAGCTCATCTAATATAATTACCTCAGAATGCCTGAAACAACTAAGGTGTGACCCAATTGAGCTCAAGCCCTTCTCACAGCCCCTGGTCGGATTTGGTGGACAGAACGTACATCCTGAAGGCACCATCAAGCTTCCCGTGCGCCTGGGCGGCAAGGAAGATGGGAGAAGCCTAACGGTGGAATTTATGGTTGTTGATATTCGCCTTCCCTACAATGTTATCATTGGACGCCCTCTCCTGAATAGGGTCAAAGCTGCGATCTCAACATACCAACTCCTTATGCAATATGAGACAGATGACAAGAAAGTGGGCAAACTCAATGGCGACCAGAAGTCAGCTCGGGAATGCTATGTCAACAGCTTACGCCCTAACTCACGCCCTTCAGTGGTAGGGGAAAAACGAAAAGCAAAAGTCGAAGACGCCATGGAAGTAGAAATCACCAAAACGCCCTTGGGGATATACCTTAGTGACAACCCCAAGAGGTATGCACGCCCACGCCCAATTGAAAGCCATGAGGAAGTCGTGATTGATGATAACCCAGATCACACAATCGAAATTGGGGCTAATCTGAACCAAGAACTGAAGGATAAGATCGTTGAAGTCCTAATAGAGTTCAGAAACTTATTCGCTTTCACTCCTGAAGAGATGCCTGGTATCGCCCCCGATGTGATGGTCCACAAGCTAAGCCTCAAGGAAGGGCACAAACCAGTGAAACAGAAGCTAAGGCACCAAGGCCAAGAACGATGCCAGGCGGCGACGGCAGAGGTTGATAAGTTACTTAAAACCGGGTTCATCAGGGAATGTCAATACACTGATTGGTTGGCTAACGTTGTGTTAGTCCGTAAGCCCAATGGGACGTGGCGGATGTGTGTGGACTTTACGGACTTGAACAAGGCTTGTCCTAAAGATGACTACCCCCTCCCAAAAATTGACAAACTGGTGGACTCCACGGCAGGTCACGCCCTCTTCAGTTTTATGGACGCAAATGCAGGTTACCACCAAATTCCAATGGCAGAGGAAGACCAGCCGCACACCGCCTTCATCAATAATGGAGGCGTCTACTGCTATAAGGTAATGTCGTTTGGCCTCAAGAATGCTAACGCCACATATCAGAGACTGGTGGACAAAATTTTTCAAAAACAACTGGGACGCAATGTTGAAATCTATGTAGATGACATGATAGTCAAAAGCAAGGTCGAATCTTATCATGTAGCGGACTTAAGGAAAACATTGTCCTCGCTAAGGAAATTTAGCATGCGCCTCAATCCTAAAAAGTGTGTTTTCGGAGTGAAAGGGGCAAGTGCCTCGGTTTCCTCGTTGATGAAAGGGGAATTGAGGCCAATCCAGATAAGATACAGGAAGTCTTAGACATGCTGATGTGTTCAGTTTGTACGAGTCAATTAGCTCACTTTATAGTATAGTTTGTAATAGTTTAGTGTATGTTGTGTAATATTAATTAACTTTAAGCTTAAACGAAAGTTTATGTTTCGAAACTTGATTTAATATTACATTTCATCATTTAATTGCTTTTTAGGACTTAGTTTATTTTTGTTGATTCAGGCTCGAGGGGTCTTCCATCTTTTCCATATTTTTGTATGTTTTTGGGGAAGTTCGAAGTTTGTTTGGAACCTAAGAAGAAGTAAAGTGAAGCCATGATGAAGGGGGAAAAGTGTTCCAAGTAGAAGAAGAAAAGAGTAGTAGACCGAATTCAAATGAGCATATCTTTCAATCTACAAGTTATTTTCAGTTGCTTCTAGTTGGAGATGAAGCTTTGTCTCGAGATCTTCGCAACGAGTGGTCATAAGCCCAATTCCGATGAGAAACAAGGGAGATATGGCCATTTGAAGTTCAGAGTGCAGAGCAGGACATCAGGGCGCGCCCCGCGCCTATTTGGGCGCGCCCCGCGCCTATGTGGCAGGAGCAACCATTTGTTTCTGACCATGGGGCGCGACCTGCGCCTCTGAAGGCACGCCCCGCACCTCTGAGGGCGCGCCTCGCACCTCCCCTGCAGCGTCTACTCTGTTTTAGCGGTTTCAATCCACTTGTATTTTTTGTTTTGTTTTTCAGCCTTAGTATAAATACTTGGCTTAAAACATTTTGTAAGGGGATCATATTATTAAACCTAGATCTCATTCTACTCTTTTCTCTTAGCTAAAATTCTAGAACTCAAATTCTCTTAGTTTAATTCTCTTAGTTTAATTATTGTATTTTCTCGTGGAATCAAGCAAGAACATGGAATCTCTAGCTTAAGCACTCTTAGGAGTGGTTGGAATCATCTTCAAAGGTTTATGTAAGATTCACTAAAACTCTTTCTAGTTCTTTGATTGATTATAATTGAAGCTTTTGTTCATATTGTTGTTGATTATTGCTTGTATTAACTTGGATATATACTTGTTAGTGCTTGTTGATTTTCATTGCTAGGGTTTGGAATTGATTTAATTATTTCTTCCCAAATTCATAGTAGCAAGCTAGGGTTTCTTCAATTGAACCACTTGATTGTTGAAACTTGGTAAAAGCTAGATTAATTGTCAGTTAATTCACACCTTGTTAATTAGTTGATAATCTTATTGTTCTCTAGACTCATTGCAATTATCAATTCGAATCTCTACGCCTTGGAAAAGGTTCGATTGATAATTAGTGCTAAGTAGACGCACCAAGCGTGATTTAGTCACCATAACATCGACTTAGATACTTAAAGAGACAACGGAGATTAAGTCTTCGACAATAACTAATCAAGAATTGAATTAGAGTGTTAATAAGTGTTTCGGTCATATAATCGATTAAGAGTGAAGTTCCGACCACCTCCTAAGTTCGTTACCTCAAGTTTACAAGTTTAGTTAATCACTAGTTTCACTTAGATCATTGGTACTTTAATCAACTCAAAATCCCCCCTTTTGGTTCGTTGTTCGATCACGGAGATTCGTCGAAGTGATTTGACATCTTTATTCACTACGAGCTCCTAACAAGTCCCCTTTCCCTGTGGATACGAACTCTACGTCCCCTATACATTAACTTGTATTAAGAGAGTAAGAATTTATCTTTGGTTAGGCGTTTTTATAACGACGAAAACGTCCTCCCAAATTTTGGCGCCGTTTCCGGGGAACGGTGTTACTTGTTTATTTCTATTAGTGAGTATTGTTTGAACTACCTTTATATTTATAACTATTTGTGTATGCCCGTAACTCGTGCAACTAACAAAGAGCCTTTACAGTACAATCCAGAGCTGGAGTTAAGTGTTTATAGGTCAAAGAAAGCAAGGAGGAAACAAAGGGCTTTGTTGGGAGAGTTACCGTTTGACAACATAGGTACCGAGGAAAACCAAGGGGAAAACAACATGCCTCCAAGAGTTGAAACAAGGACTCTGAAGGAGTTGACAACTCCTAATCTTGATCAACAACCGTTGTGCATAGTGTTTCCAACTTTGGAAGCCGGGGTTACATTCGAGTTGAAATCTGGGTTGATTCATTTGCTACCATCTTTCAATGGGATGGCTGGGGAAGACCCTAACAGACACTTAGCGGAGTTTCACGTGGTTTGTACAAGTATGAAACCATTGGGAATATCTGATGAGCAAATTCAGTTAAGGGCATTCCAATTCTCATTAAAGAATGCGGCAAGTGATTGGTTGTACTATCTTCCCCCGGGTTGCATAACAACTTGGGCTGAAATGAAAAGGCAGTTCTTGGACAAGTACTTTCCTGCTACGAGGTCTTCCACCTTGAAGAAGGCTATTAGCAACATCGAGCAAAGCGGTGAGGAATCTTTCTATGAGTATTGGGAAAGGTTCAAGAAGTTGTGTGCTCAATGCCCTTACCATGGGTACTCTGAGGAGGATCTTATCCTCTATTTCTACAATGGGTTGACAGATAGTGATGTACGCATGGTAAGTGCTGCGAGTGGAGGTTCAATCATTAATAAAACTCCACTTGCCGCAAGAGAGCTCATAGAAGAGTTGGCCGAGGGGTCGAGGCATTTTACAAGACGACCGGTTCGGAGCTCTAACTTCGAAAGTGCTTCAAGTTCGGGGTCGACTAAGGTCGAAGGGAAAGTTCAAGCTCTCACCACAATGATGAGAGACTTTATGTTAAAGAACAACAAGAACGAGCAAGTGAAATATTGTGATGTTTGTTCTTCTGATCATCCTACTGAGTTTTGCCCTCAATTAACGGAGGAGCAACATGCCGAGGCAAAGGCCATGGGTTTCCAAAACCAAGGGCCACAGAGGAAGTATGACCCTTATTCTAACACTTACAATTCTGGATGGAAGTATCATCCCAACTTCAAATACGGCAACACACAAGGAAATCAACAACAATCATACCAACAACAACCATCACAACAACCATATCAATCCAATCAACAATCATACAACCGGCCACCACAACAACAACAAAGTTACCAAAGGCCACCAAATCAAAATCAAGGGCCCACTTCCAACCAAGGGTCACATTCGGGATCTTCTACGGAAGACATGCTACATATGTTGACAAAGAATGTGACGGGTATGCAAAGTAACATGTCTCAATTCCAAGAGGAAACGAGATCGAGCATAAAGAACTTGGAAAGGCAAATGGGCCAAGTTTCGGTGGTGGTAACAAGGTTGGAGAGTCGCATTGATTCGGGGAAGTTTCCATCACAAACGGAGTTCAACCCCAAACCAAATGCAAGTGCCATTTCTTTGAGAAGTGGTAAGGAAATTCTAGGGAATCCAAAAACCTTGGAATATGAGAAGGAGATGGAAGGTGAGGTGGTAGTGGAAGGGCCGAGGGAGTTCTCAAAGCAATCATCACCACCACCACTGGTAGAGGAGAAGGTTTAAAGACCTCCACTTCAAATTCTCAACCCGGAACCTCCATTTCCCGAAGCATTAAAAGATACTCGCAATCGCGAGACTGATGACAAAGACAATTACGAGACATTCCGTAAATGTGAGGTAAACATTCATTTACTTGATTCTATTAAACAAATTCCTAGATATTCAAAATTTTTGAAGGAATTATGTACTTCTAAGAGAAAGAATAAGCTTAAAGGAATGCAAAAAGTGAAAGTGAGTGAACATGTTTCGGCAATGTTTCAAAAGAAATTGCCTCCTAAATGTAGTGATCCGGGCATGTTCACAATTCCTTGTGTGATAGGAAATATCACTTTTCAAAATGCCATGTTAGACTTAGGAGCTTCTATTAATGTGATACCTTACTCCATGTATAAGTCTTTAAAGCTTGGTGAATTGCATGAAACTAAGGTAGTGATTCAATTAGCCGATCGATCTAATGCTTTTCCTAAGGGAATAGTTGAGGATGTATTGGTTAAAGTAGGTAAATTGATCTTTCCTGCTGATTTTTATGTCTTAGATATGGAACATGACAAGCATGCGGCACCTATTCTATTAGGAAGACCGTTCTTAAAAACAGCTAAGACTAAAATTGATGTGCATACTGGAAAACTTACAATGGAATTTGATGGAGATAAGCTTGAATTCAATATTTATGACTCCATGAAATTCCCTTGTGAATCACAATCTTGTTTTTCTGTTGATGTGATTGAGTCTATGGCACAAGATATATTTGACATAGAAGGAGAGGATGATCTTCTTATGTCTCTTGAGCATGACTTAGATGAAAAATCTGTCGAGTATGTCTTGAATGCTAACTTGCGGGAAGTCATGCAAGTTTTGAATGATAATGATAATTTGCCAATTGAACCACCCCATGTAACCCCCATTTCACTAACGGGCCTCGTAGAAAAGCTTTTGCCATCTGTTTTGCAGGCCCCTAAGGTGGAACTTAAACAATTGCCGGATGATCTTAAGTATGTATTTCCTAGGTGAAGAGGAAACATTACCCGTGATCATCTCGAGTGAGCTCAATAAGGAGCAAGAGGAAAGGTTACTTGAGGTGCTCAAAGAGCACAAGCGGCCATTGGATGGACTATTGCCGATATCAAGGGCATAAGTCCAACCACATGTATGCATCGTATATTGCTGGAGGAGGATGCAAAGCCGAAGAGACAACCACAGAGGAGACTTAACCCTCCTATGATGGAGGTAGTCAAAGCAGAAGTGCTTAAACTACTCCAAGCAGGTATGATTTACCCTATTTTGGACAGTGAATGGGTGAGTCCTACACAAGTTGTGCCTAAAAAAACAGGTGTGACTGTGGTTGAAAATGTGCATGGTGACCTTGTGCCCACTCGCATCCAAAATGGATGGCGGGTGTGTATTGATTATCGTAGTCTGAATGTTGTGACAAGGAAAGACCATTTTCCTTTACCGTTTCTTGACCAAATGTTAGAGAGACTAGCTGGCCATGCCTATTATTGCTTTTTGGATGGTTATTCTGGTTATTTCCAGGTTGCAATTCAGCCTGAGGATCAAGAGAAAACTACTTTCACGTGCCCGTTTGGCACATTTGCATATAGACAGATGCCTTTTGGGCTTTGCAATGCCCCAGCTACATTTCAGCGATGCATGATGAGCATATTTTCTGAATATGTAGAGAAATTTGTAGAGGTTTTCATGGATGACTTCACAATCCATGGAGACTCTTTTGACACTTGTTTGGGACATTTGGTTTTGGTACTTGAAAGATGCATTGATAAAAACCTTGTTTTAAACTCTGAAAAGTGTCATTTCATGGTTCAACATGGTATAGTGCTAGGCCATGTAGTGTCTAAACGTGGCTTAGAGGTGGATAAGGCTAAGGTAGATACCATTTCTTCTTTGCCTTTTCCTACTAATGTCAAGGATATTCGTTCGTTTTTGGGCCATGCAGGTTTTTATCGCAGGTTCATCAAGGATTTTTCTAGGATTTCAGCTCCTTTATGCAAGTTGTTGCAAAAGGATGTTGAATTTGTGTTCGATGGGCTTTGCAAGAAAGCTTTTGAAACTCTGAAGGAGCGCCTTGTAACGGCTCCAATCATTCAACCCCTTGATTGGTCTCTTCCTTTTGAGATCATGTGTGATGCTAGTGACTACGCCGTTGGAGCGGTGTTGGGTCAAAGGGTGGGGAGAGCACCTCACGCCATTTATTATGCATCATTAACTTTGAATTTGGCACAACGGAACTACTCCACTACCGAAAAGGAGATGTTGGCCGTTGTGTTTTCTTTAGAGAAGTTTCGTTCCTATCTTCTTGGTACAAAGGTCATAGTTTTTACTGATCATGCGGCTTTGCGCCACCTTATGACCAAGAAGGAGGCGAAACCAAGGTTAATTCGATGGATATTGCTTTTGAGCGAGTTTGATTTAGAGGTGAAAGATAAGAAGGGTACGGAGAACTTGGTAGCTGATCACCTAAGTCGGTTGGTACCTTCAACTGATCTTGCACTCAATGGGGAGAAACCATGGAAAGATTCGGTCCGAGAAGAATTTCCGGATGAGCACTTATTTGCAATCACTCATTTTACACCATGGTATGCTAATATTGTAAATTACCTTGTTTCTAACAAGTTTCCTTCCCATTTTACTAAAGTGCAGCGGGATAAGCTCAAAAGCGATGCCAGACACTATGTGTGGGATGATCCCTATCTGTGGAAATATTGTGCTGATCTTTTGATTAGGCGATGTATTCCAGATGATGAAATTACCCCCGTACTTACATTTTGTCATACTTATGCTTGCAGATGGCATTTTGGAGCAAGGAGGACCGCTCAAAAGGTATTGGATTACGGTTTTTTACTGGAGAAGTTTAAACCGTGATTCTTATTTCTTTAGTCGTTCTTGTGATCGATGTCAAAGAACCGGAAATATGTCTCAGAGGAATGAAATGCCTCAAAATTTTATACTTTGTTGTGAAATCTTTGATGTTTGGGGCATTGACTTCATGGGACCTTTTTCGGTTTCATTTGGTTTTATTTATATATTAGTGGCGGTAGATTATGTTTCCAAATGGGTGGAAGCAAAGGCCACTAGGACTGATGATTCTAAAGTTGTTTCAGATTTCATAAAGACACACATCTTTTCATGATTCGGAGTTCCGAGAGCCTTGATTAGTGACAAAGGAACACACTTTTGTAATCGTATGATTGGAGCCTTGTTGAAAAAGTATCAGGTTACTCACAAGACCTCCACTGCCTATCATCCTCAAACGAATGGGTAGGCTGAGGTTTCCAATCGTGAAATCAAGTCTATCTTGGAGAAAACGGTGAACCCGAACCGAAAAGATTGGAGCTTGCGCTTAGATGATGCTCTCTGGGCGTATAGGACAACATACAAAACTCCCATTGCCATGTCACCATTCAGGTTAGTTTATGGAAAACCATGTCATTTACCAGTTAAACTTGAGCATAAAGCATATTGGGCTGTGAAAAGCTATAATATGAACATTGATGAAGACGGTTTGCATCGAAAATTGCAAGTGCAAGAGCTTGAGGAAATCAGAAATGATTCCTATGATAACTCTGCCATTTATAAGGCCAAAACAAAATCTTGGCATGACAAGATGATTGCAAGTAAAGAATTTTCTGTTGGACAGAAAGTTCTCTTGTATAATTCTCGTCTCAAGGTTTTCCCGGGAAAGCTGTGTTCTCGTTGGTTAGGGCCATTCGTTGTTAGACAAATTTTCTCACATGGAGCTATTGAAATTGCTAGTGAGAAAACTGATGAGGTTTTTAAGGTGAATGGGCAAAGGTTAAAGCCTTACTATGATAGCTTCATTCAAGAGAAAGGTGAGGATGTCACCTTAGATGAACCGGTTTATGAGTAAGAAATCGGGGATACTGCGCCGTGCCAACGACGTTAAATAAATGGAGCTTTTCGGGAGTCACCCCGTATTTATTGCTTTTATTTCTATTCTAAAATTTTTTTTATTTACTTAACACTCTAAAAGTTTTTTGAGTTTGTTTTTTTATTTAGGTTTCATTCCTTTGATTTTTGGGGGACAATTTAATCCAATGAGTTTTACCCCTAGTCTTTAGGTTGTTTTATTTTCACTTTGTACAACATTTTTATTAAGTTTTACAAAGAGAGAAGAAAAAAAACCTTAGGTTAATCAACGGTGTGAGGTTTTAGGTAATAATAGTAATAAAATTAAAAATTTTATTAATTAGATAAATAAATAACAAAAAAAGGGGGGAAGAAACAAGTTGAAATTAAGAAGAGCAAGCAGTGCTTTGGTTCAGGGGTGGGCGCGACCCGCGTCACTTAGGGCGCCCCCCGCGCTTGGTGGTCAGAAGCATGAAAAACCAAGAGAGAGGGCATCGCATAGGGGGCGCGACCCGCGCCACTATGGGTGCGCCCCGCGCCTGAGGGTCAGAATGTTTATAAAAAAAAACACGCAAACATCAGTAGGTTGAGCAGGGGCGGGACCCGCGCCTGCCAGCAGCCACAGAACACGTTTTTTTTGCATAGGTTGTCGGGCCTTTTGGGGGGATTAATACCCACTTTGTTTCACTCTTTCTTTTCTTTACCCTTATTCACGCCATCCATTCACTCCTCCCTTCTCTTCAAAACTTCAATACCTCCCATAAACACACTCCAATTCTTCATTCTCTTCTACCTTTCTACTCCAATTTCTTTAAAATTTCACAAATTTCTGCACTCCCTCCTTCTCTCACTCCAATTTTTCTCTCCTCTGCGTTTTGGGCGTTTCACTTAGGGTTCTTTTGGACTTCTTTTTGGCTTGCTTAGGGCACAATTGGGGTATGGTTCTTGATTCTTTTTACTTCAATTTTGTTATTTTAATTTGTGAATCTAGTAATTAATACTTGTTTTCATGAATTTGTTATTAACTTTTGATTGAATTGAACTAGAACTTTAGATTTGAGTTTGATTTTGAATTGGGTGTTTTCATGCTTTTGAAATTCTTTTTTGTGACTTGCAAGCATAGTTGTGAATTGTTCATGGTTGTGAATTGTAGTTGTTTTCGTGCTTGATAAGAGTGGATTTGAATGGATTCTTGAATTGATAAGAATGGATTCTTGAATTGTTGAGTTGAAATGTTGAGTGGAGTTACTTTAGTTGTTTTTGGTGGACAATTTTGGCAATCATGGATTCATAGTGTACCACCATTGGAGTACGGCATTTTGACCTTGATAGGTTTGCTTGTAGTGCACTTTTGGATGGTTTGCGGTTTGAACTTTTGAACTTACACACACTTATAGCACCGTACTTCATGCTTAATGATAAGTTGCTTACATGTGTTCTAGTTTGTCTTGGCTTGGCATTGCTTTGTTTGGGTGTACTATTGTTGCATTTATAGTTGAATTTTGACCTTACTCACTCAATCGTTAGAATGATTTTTTTTCCTTGCCGAGTTCATGTTGCTTTGTGGTTTGTTTCATTGCAAATCATTGGCAAAGTGGTGATGGTTGCTTCCTCAAAGATTTTAGTGAATGAAGTTGTTTTTAACATCTTTGATTTGCATTGGTAATGTTGAGACGTTTGATTACCTTCGAAGTTTACTTCTTATGTCCTCACTCGACTTACATTCCTGGCCAATGCATTCTTTACTTACACTAAATGTTTTGTGTTATGTTTGTGCATAGGTACTTTGGTCGTGCTTTTGCTTTGTCCAAGCACTCCTTTTTCCTCCCACTCATACAACCCTCTAAATGGCTTCCACTTCCACCAATAAGAAACGTAAACAAATACAACATCCTACCCCCCCAACTTTTGATCCCGACAAACTCCCTACCTCACAAAAAGCCGTCTACACCCATTTGAAAACCCGTGCCATCAAGCAAACTCCTTTTGCGTATCACCGCACCTTACGCAAGCTCGGCATCTTCCGCCCCGTCCACCAATTACTCCGAAAAGTTGGATTGCATGGTTTCCTCTTTGAGCATGAGATACATATCGTTCGCTCACCTTGGAATTCCTATCTACCTTGTCAAAGGGTGACGATGATACGTGTCGGTTTGATGAGGAATCACGTTTTATTACCTTCCGTCTTGGGGGCAAGGCACGACGTCTTTTCTATAATGAGATTGAGACCGCTTTTGGTTGGAAACCCGCTTCAACGGATCATTATGCGGCGCCCAYAAGTTTCGATTCAAAGACATTTTTCAAAGCTATCACCAAGTTCTTCCCATTTGACAAGAACTCTAAGGTTAACATGATCCCCTCATCCTGCTCTTCGTTATTGTGCGTTCCTTATTGCCATCCCGCTTCTGTGCCGGTCAGAGGGTAACAAGCTTCCTCTTGGTACTCTCAAGGCTATTTGGGAAATGACACCTGAGGGGGATGTTAAGCCGTACTGGGCGGAACTTTGGGTGGAAAGTTGCCTTGACATGATTAATGAGAAGCACAAGGGAGACATTGCAATGGGAGGTATGGTCACTTTGTTGTACAAGTATTTAGAGGGTAAGGATGTCATGTATCCAGCGGATTCTGAGAGGGTGGGACCTAAGGCTAGTTCTCGTCTCACTTATCGGGATTTACATCAGCGCAAGTTCCTCACCATTCCCAACCAACAAGGGAAACGCGCACGATGTTTTATTTGGAATTTTGGTACTTCGCATGTGCATTACATGGCCTTGCCTCAAGCTGAGCGCACTTCCATTCGACATTGTCGACAAGCAGCTGATTTCTTTTGTCCTCCCGATGATGCTTATAGGAATACTCTCAAGGTAGCTTTTGGTTTGGATTTTCCTTCTCCCCCTCCTTTGCATGATGATTGGGAGGAGAGTGCTAGTGATGCTACGGGTGATGCTAGTGGTTCGGATGCTGATTCTGATAATGATGAGGGAGCGCAAGATGTTCTAACCTACCTCCCATATACATTATAACTTGTACTTAAAGTATAGTAATTTATACTTGGTTATTGTTTCTATAACGACGAAAAACTCCTCCCACATCACTACGTCCCAGGAAGGAAGAAGTCCACCGCTAAGCTAATATCTGCTTGAGCACTTGCCGTTTCTTTCGACTGTGCAAACGAAAAGACCTGCGCTCAATCCACGAGTCTCATCCAGCCTACATAGTCTCCTCCATCTTATTGATGTGATCAGAGCCGCTTCCGAAATTAAACCACCTCTCACTCTCGCT
>SNQN01007075.1:0-30369 GCA_008642245.1 Bassia scoparia
GAGGAAAGAAGAGAGAAAAAAGAAAAAATTGGTAAAAAGTTGTTTCAACCAATGCAACACTGACTAATGCAAAATACATATTTGAGAATGGTCACATCAAAAGAGAACATGTAATGGTCCCATTTTTGAAGTGATATAAGGGCTACAAAAGTGGGTGATTATCTTAAAAATAAGTTCACTACAAATTATATGGGAAACCAATATAAAAATTTGGATTATTCACGTAAACTTTTTTCTTATTATTGGTTTATATTGAGATGGATTATGTATTCACACTCTCTCCAAGTATTTATAAATTCAACCTTACACCAATTATTTACTGTTCATGGTGAAGCCCAAAATGAATTAACTGTAGTTTATTCTTTAGTACATACGGACCTAAACATACATTAAAATTTGGCTAAGTTAGTTGCCCCCACCTGTAAAAGACATGTTTCTAAATTTAATTGCAATGAGAGATGTGAAGTGTTATTTCTTGTTTCCCTCAATATAATAAATAATCAATTCAACCAACTTCTTATATAAAATATATATTCATGCAAATAAAATTTAAGTACTTTACATTATAATTGGGTATGAAATTTGTGTTGGTGTAATCAGGTAGACGTGTAGGTGATTAACATTACAAAAATTATAGTACACAAATCCTATTCGTAATTTTGTTTTTTCATGTTTTCCGAATATGAAGTTGTAAGTGTTTATGTGTGTTCTAGATATTTCTATTTTTAGTCTAATTTTACATACCTTTTCTACAATGAAAGAACCATAACTAATAAATTTTCTTTGTCATATTAAAACAGGCCTAATTTGCAGCGATGGATGCGTACAATGAAATTTGTAACTCTAATGATAAGATTTGAATCGTTTAAAACACAAATTAAGATTGATGATTTTACAATAAATGATACAGAAGTAAACATAACATAATGTCAAACTAAATAATTAAATAATATATAAATATCGTTAAAATTGAAAAGAATTAAAAACTAATATGAGAAACAAAATTAAAGAATTTTTACAAATAATAATACATGTAAATTGTAAAACATTACAACAAAATTTAAAAAACGTGAAAAACATAAAATAAAAATATTACAATATTTACTGTAAGGAGTAGTATTAGATTAGATAGAGAAAAAAATCGGAAACATGAATATATTATCAAATGATATATATTATAGTATTAATGATATAATATATATATATATATATATATATATATATTATATATATATAATAATATATAGTATATTATATATATATGTTATATGTATATATATTGTTGCAGACACGACTGAAGTTAGGAATTAAGAAAAATGATATAGAAGAAGACAATGTGAGTATTTATTATACTCATCAAGTACTCCATAAATAAATTATGTATTTAAGAATATTTTGGAATTTTACATAGTAATTAATTGACATAATTACAGGAGAAATTGATGGGAGATGGATTATTTGTTATGATAAATATTACTAGTACTCCATATTTAGAAATTTTATTATTGATTTGCTTGAAGAATGATTGTGTGTTCAATTTAGGAAATTTTAACTATTTATATTTCAGAAAGTTAATTGGTATTATTGAACAATTGAGTAATGAGTAAATTCAATTTAAAAATTTATTGAAGTTAAATTTTACATGATCATTTAAGTTGAATTGTTTTTGAACTGATTTGTATTTTTAAATAATTATAAAACTAGCGTAGAAAGAATGTAAATAATCTTTTCAATACAATTAGATTGTTGAAAAGTTAAAGGGGTAAAGCAAGTATTTTCTAATAGGGGGACACAATTGACTCCCCCTTGAGCATTAATAGAGAAAAAGTTTAACCACTAATCTAGATTATTCCCCCAATTTATTTTTCACACTTATCTTACTTATATTTCTAATTATGCTATAAATTTTAAAAAAATTCGAACGAACTCCGTCTTTTGCAAAGAAGAAACAAATTCAAATTACTATTACTCTTTGTTTAAGATTCGTATTATAATTTCTCCACAATTCAAAGGAAGAACAAAGCAAAAGGGAACAAATGAGCAGTATGAACATTATTGAGCAGCATATGACTATTTTCTATTAAATATCTCGTATCCTTACTTATACTAAAACTAGTTTATGTCACGCAACGCGCCTTCTAGGCTTATGAAAATGTATTCATCATAAAATATATATAAAGTATGTACTCCCTTCGTTCCATACTTTGTTTTGTGCACTTTCCCCATGGTCTGAACGTCTTCCAAATGTTTTGAGCATTGTGCTTTAAGTCCCATTGTTTGACAGCTTTTAATATTTTTTAATAGGATGGACCTTACACTTTCTCTTTAACTTCCCTTACTTTTCACATTTACACATCTCTCCCAATCTATTTTTTTTTTGACCCAACTTCCATTATAATTAGGTCTTATAGAGTTGGTCTGGACCGAACTAAACGGATCAAACGATTTAACGTTTGGTTTGGTTACGTGTTATAATTTCACGTTTGGTTTTATGATTTTTTGTTAATACGGTTTACGGTTTGGTTGGTTTTATAAAATATAGCCAACCAACCGCAACCAGAACCTATTTAGATTTATATAGTTTTAAATTATAATTAAGATTTATTTTACATATATAAAATTAAGAAATTAAAAGAAAAAAGAACAACAATAATCAAAATCATCACATCATTTTTATATGGTAGAGGTTAGATTTAGGGTTATATTTATTATTATGGTCATTAATATTACTATTTGATATTTAGCGTTTGATTGTTATTTTAATGTAATTAATTTCAATTCGTTCTGTTTCAATCCCTACCCTAAACTTTATTTAAAGTTATCAAGGTAATATTTAACAATATTGGGGAAAAAAATTTATCTACTGTTATAACCGTAACAAATCGCACCAACCGTATATTACGGTCTTGTTTGGTTCAGTTTGGGATCAATTGTGGTTGTGTTTGAAGATCAATGATCAACCGTATTTTACGGTTTGGTTGGTTCGTACTTAAACCGCACCAAACCAAAACGCGGTTTCACCTAATATAAGTATATTATCCTATTAATCTCCCAAATAGTAAAAGCACCAAAACAAATACTGGAACGAAGGGAAGTTATCAAAATAAATATTTATAGCTAATTAGCAATAACAATTTTAATTGTAACTGTTTTTTTAATTATGACTTGAATTTCAAATCAAAACCAGTTAAGTATTTAATTCATTGTTTTAAAGCTGTTCACTAATTAAGTCTACATAATAAATCAATTTCAATTTTAATCACTATTAATAAGTATAAGGGTAATTTAACAACATTAATTATATTTTTTTCAAAATTTATTAGAGTATAAAAACTTTTAGGTAGGGTACACCATCTTCCTCCCCTTCCCATATATAATTAAAATTAAAGCAAAGATTAGCACATGTCCCCACACAAAACACATTCCCGCGCCCTTTTTTGATAAGTATTCCTGGAAATTATAATGACTAATAATAATATTTTTTATTTATATTTAACTAAAAACATTTCAACAAACGAAGTCAACATATACACAACTAGCTTCAAATTTGGAAAACAAATATCTATAATTTATTTCACGGTCTTAATGATCAATTTTGACCATTTAATAACTCAATTGTATCTTTAGAAAAATAATTGATTTGCATATATATTGGAGGATAAATACTCAAGTAACAAACAATTTGTTTGAAAAATGAAGTATATAAAAAAATGATTATTAATAAAACTAGACATTTGACGATGTAACAAAAATTTATTTGACTTATTATTAATGGTGGAGCAAGTCGTGGTGCGGCCACATGGGCAATGTGCACCTATGTGTCAAATCTTCATCTATATGGTTATACATGATGTAAAAAATCTCATGATATTTGATTGCTGAAATATTACAATCAAATAGTAAATTTAATAATGTAGAGTGTTGATAGACTCATCGCAGATACTGCTAAAGACTTCCAAGCTTGACATGAGCTTCTCGCTATAGGTCCTCCACACACCTGAAATAAAAGGAGGATAACCTTAAGAAGTGTTATCTCCCCTTTAACGCTCAATTTGTCTTTCCTAGTTGTAGAGAGAAGTAAATAAAACTAAACTCGGAAGTTAAGAATGGTTCTCCTATTTTGTTTTCGAAGACGAATTTGAGGTTTCTTGGATTTGCTGCAAGGATTGCGAGTAGTAATGAATGTTCTCTATCCACTCTATTTTGTGTGGGTATGTTTAAAAGGGATTTCAGTCTCGAGATGATGCCGAAGTATCACATAGAGAATTTGTCCAACCTTTGTTCTCAATCTTAGTTCATTCTCCTTTTCTTTTATTTTATGCAAATAAGGGCTGACACAGTTTCAGCTTCTTTTAATATGAGAATAAACATCTTCCCTCACAATTAGTTTCAATTAAATACTTATTTGTAAAATCTCTAAACCAATTGACAAGCTACTGTCGGCAAAATCATCTACCATACCATGTCAGTCAAGTCTCCGGAAAAAATTCCACGTAAGATACCGACTAATCATGGCGGCGACCCATATGGGGTTTTATCCAAATTGACATTGCAATCATATGCGGGCGATTGTTTATGAATTCAGATGCTATCGGCCACAATAATCGGCAGCATCCATGCGAAAAAAATTTTCAAGTGAGATTATCGGACCACCATACCTGTGTCATTCCATGGAAATTCCAGTGGTGCACATAGGCCACCATAAGCTGTGAAAATTTCAAGAAATTCCAGGTGACACAGTCGACAGATATGAAGCGGCTGAGAATCCTCTGAAATTTCTAGGTAGTGTATCGTCCATCACAAGCAGCAGAGAGATGGAATTAATTGGGTTATAGCCGATGGACATTTACCATGAATTTTCAAATTCAACAGAAATTTTCCCGCCTAAATAACACTTGCCTATAAATATAATCATGAGGAGAAACATTCACTTTTACAAATTATTCTCAGTCATTTGTCTCTATTCTCCTTATTTACTATTCGCGAGGAGACTTCAAAATGGCAACCTTGTACTCTTGCCTCAAAGACCCTCATGGGTATTACCATTATCTCTATCTTTTTATTTTCTATGTTTTTTTCATATTATTACTTGTAAATGTCCACAACATCTTCTACTTCCTCGACTTCAATTTTCAACAAGTTGATGTGGGGCCTCTCTACCTAGGCCAACATCTGTCAGTCGGTAGGTAGCAAGAGCCAATGGGTACCACTTACTTCGTGAAAAACACCTATTTTCCATTGTGATTTTTATAGGTTTCTGTGAAACTAAAGACAAATGACAATAAATTCCTGCATCGCGTTTTGCACGAGTCTCTTCTTCTTCTTCAGAAAAGCAAAACCGGACCACTAATCTAAATAGACCCGTTGGAAGCGAAGATATGGATATAGACAAAAATCCTTCTATGGATGTGAGGTATGGAAGAAGAACTTTGATTAGTAGGAATCTCTTAGATGCAGATGATTCCCGAGTTAAATTGATAGGAATCGCATTTGACTCAAAGGAAAAAAAACCTTATGGTCATTGAATCTGAGGATGAGATATGATGAATTGATGAACATTGATCGACAACAAACATGTTGATGGTGAGCATAAGGCATTAGAGATTGCCGAAGAGTGATCAATCTGACAACAATGAGGACAATTCTTTGAAGCCAATATAGAAGAAGAAAGTTGTTCCTTGATTGATGGAAGGAATAAGGAAAAATGTGGTTTTTCTTCTTGCAACCAACTACCGTCGGACCTCCATTTACTCTCTACAACCGTAAAGGAAAAAATGCTGTGGATCCCTCACCATCCGGCACATGACACTACTCAAATGTTTAACGCCTATAAAGGAAGTCTTGCCATACAATTTCAGAAGTGGACAAGCCATCACCGATCATCGAAGGACTGATGTCGGTTTATAAAGAAGATTCTTGACATTGGCTTTATTTCCTACACTAGCATCTTGTTAGTTGTGTTCTTTGTTATAGGCATCTGCATCTTCAAACTTTCCCAATTTCTGGTGGCCAACAGATCCCTTGGCTATAATATGTCAGTGTTTCTTGCGTGAAGGGCTGGGAAATGACTTTGATCGTTTGTTTCATGCATACTTGGTCCAATACTTTTCCAACTATGTTTTGAGGTTGATGCATTTGCAACAATGATTAATTCATGACAATTGGCGAGCAAACCCACATGCAGCGTAGTTGGAGAGATGGAGTTCTTTCCGTTAACAAGATGTCGAGAAGGAGATTTTAAATATCTAGGTGGAAGAAATACTGAAGTCCTAAGCACACCGCCAAAAATTCTTTATCCTGAGCAGAGTTGCACAGGGAAAAAGAGATAACGAAATGTCTTTAATAGCAGACAAACTTTACTTTTTCTTATCTTTGTAGACATAGTATAGATCCAAACTCTCGGCAACTAAAAAGTGTATTTTGAAATAAGGCAAATGAATCCAGAGTTGAATGATCTTGGATGAAGACACCTTAGAGAGAAAAGAAATGATACTCAAGTATACACTGCTTGCTGTACTCTACAGTAGTTGATTTACACATGTAATACGTTCAGCAAATTGTTTCGAAGACGACATCAGCGGCAACAGGTTCGGCATACGTACTCTTTGTCGTTTATCTGTTAAAAAATAGTGGAAACCATCAATATTTGTAACCCCATTCTACCAAGTGCCAGATGAATCTCCTCATAAAAAAGCACCGGTGCTAAGATAATGGCCGCCACAAGTGTTGAAGATTATGGCACTTCTAGGCAAGGCGTGCAGGAAGTACTTACTTCCAAATGGCGTCGGTGTCACTATCTCTTGAAGCCTAGGAGAACGAAGACTCCTGGATCATCCTAAGGATGTCAATAAACATTAAGGACCTCAGGAGAGTCTACATTTGGTGTATTACCACGTCCACTTAGGTGACCTCGTCTAAGAGGCCAATCGAGGACTCCTTCCTAATAATCTAAAAAATCTCGGTAACCTGCTAGAACCGAGGGTAAGCAATTTCTTTATTGCCGATCAACTCTCTTTTGTATTTGTGAAGAATTTCTAACTTTTTAATCCATTATAGGGGTTCATGCAGATAAACTGGCAACTGATGCAAAAGACTTCGAGCTAATGAACAAAGATCRTGTTGCCAATTTTGAGCGCATGTACCAAGGAGCGAWGGCTAAGCTGGAGTACATTGACAGCATCGAAAAATTAGATTTCTCCAAGCTGAACCTTGACAAAGACCTGGGTCCACCACTCATTGACAATCCATTTTCCATTCACTCGCCACCTCGCAAGGGGTTGAGACTTGATGCCAACATCATAGCTGGCTTAAACAAGTATATTGGTCGGCACTTGCCTGCTMACAAGGTTGAGTTGGAGTAGAATGAGGCTGCCGATGATAGCTTCCCATAATGGGGAAGAACCTCAACATTTTCTGCCGAGGATATGAGGCACATGTTCAAGAACATCTTCAACTCTATCCCAAAGGATTACAAAGAATCCTTTGAGGGATCCAGAGATAGGAACGTCAGCATGGTTATGAGCATGTTCCGTGAGGTATGCCGATTAACATTTTCCTTATTGCTTTCTTATTTCTTTCATTTTACTTYGTCTTATCTGCAGTGTCTCATTAGGGTTGACGATGTATGAAGAGGAGCTCACATCAAAAGAAGAGAGAAAAAACTTACCCATGCAAAAGCTCTTCGAGTCGGTGAGCACGTGGACAAATATACCTTAGTAATTAATGCCAAGAATAACGAAACACTAAGTATTCTGGACAAAAGAGAAGTCGAGTGCAATAGACGCTACTAGTTTTCCCTGAAGAAGGTGGTGGAGCTAATGCTGGAGAATGACGAGTTGAAGAGAAAATAAGGAGAGATAACAACTAATGAACCCAGAGATTAAGGCCGAAGTAAATTACCAAGAGACAAATTGCGATCTTGAAGCCACATTCAAATGACTAAGGATAGGTTACAACTCGGAAACTAACAACCTCAAGAGCTTGGAAGTCAAAGCCTTGGGATTATACAGGACTGACATTCCATCAAGATTTATTGTTGAGCGGATTACCAGAGTAGAGGTGAGGAATGTGTGAAGACTTAAGAAGAACACTCCTCACCACATTACAATATCGTTTGGTGAGTTTTAAGAACAACCTATTACTGGTAACCTTAAGGACCTTAACCTTGGCATAACAGGAGAATGACAAAACCATAAGCAAATCATGACGTGATATTATAGGTCAAACAGGCCCCGAAAATAACCACGAACCATGTGGACATCTGATGACAGTAGCCTTAGCTTGGACTTTATTTTGCCTTCTTGTCTTACATATCAATTCAAGTGAACTTGTTCTGGCCTAATGTGCCATAATTTCCTAACTATAAATGTAATCGGTAATAATGTCGAACATATTTTCATTGTCATTCATTCGTGTGCCAGTCAAGTCTCTTAATCTTATATTAAGTATTGTTAAGTTATTTCTTTATTGGCAATGTTCAATGAAGTTTCTTAAATGTTTCTCGTCAGCTTGGAGTGAGTGGGTAGATAATTTCCAACTTTTCCTTTCTTGCTATGCCAGTAACAATGTAGGTTTTCTTCTCTCTTTGGAAATGTGGCAAGCTTGCTAGTTTTAGTGGTTACCTGAGACTCAACAGAGTGTTAGGTCAATAAACCATGTTAATTAATTGCCCGCAAACTCCTTGCACCTTTCCCAACCAACATGTTCTTTCAATTAATTTTAAACATTAACTTTCCAAAGCAACCAATAATGTAGTGGTTGATAAATATTCAGTGAGATGCCACCATCAAACACGACATTGTTATTTCGGGCATTTTTGATAAGAGGTTCTTCTCACTAGTATCGTCTTTCGCTCAAAATATCAATTGTTGGGTAAGATCTCAATACCAAGGAAACTCATTATCGACAAGACATAGAAAACCATATATGAGTAGTTTAATGAAATCTTAATTAGCCGATAAGTATGCATAGTTATTTAGTTTAGTCTACGGAAATTTTGCCATTTTTTAGGCTACGCTCGGCATCCGATTAAGTATCACCGCCAAAATCATGCTAGAAATAAATTAAATTTCTACTTGTCATTTCCTGACATATTTCAAATTAACAGTCAAGTTGTCTCAAATCACTTAAACAATATAAAATCTGATACAACACAATAAACATGGAGGTAGCCTAGTATATGACCCTGACTTTCAATAATTGTACCCAAATGAACACAACACATTTTTGTGTTTAACCAAGGCGCATCTCAACTGCCCAATTGCACATGATTGGTACAAAAGCATGTCATGGTCACTGGTCATATTTTGATTAAAGTAATTGTCCGTAGTTACCCAACATGATTTCCTATCTCTTATGCATATGCAAATGTGGGAAAGTAAAAACAGTAAATTAATCGATAAGGACAATAATATTAATTAAGACAATAGGGTTACCTTTGTTGGACTTAAATTAAGATATCTGGATAGTCCTGAAGATACAACTCCTAATAGCACATCATTGACGGTCTGAAAAATTCAATACAATAATTAAATATTTATCGTTATCTCATATTCTCTATGATTTTATATTAATAATTTGTTTACTGTTCTTAATTTTTCAACAAAATTAAATTCCTATAAGTTTAAAAAGGTATAATAAGTCATACTCTTTCACAATATAATTTCACATAAGCTGAAGTTTAAAAAAATACAAAAAAAATTCAAGATATGTTAGGATCAAATCAAACAAAGACAATTTTTTTGTTTGGATACAAGAAAGAGTAAAAGAAGAGGAAGAAGAAAACAATGAAGTGAGTGAAGAGAAAAGAAAAGGTAGCCAAATCCTTCTTTTTTTTTTCTGACTTCCCGATCCTTTATCCAAACAAACTAAATGCAAGTTTAACAAATATATAATGTAAATTTAAATTTCTTATGAAACACAACAATACGTAGACGACTAAAAAATATTTGATTTGCAACGATGTTAGCGCGAAATAGAAGTGTTTATTTGATTCAATTTATGTGTGCTTGTTTAAATTTAATGCTCTTTGTCATAATATTTTATCAATCAATTAATTTTGCTTAAAAAGTAAATAAATTTTAAAGCTTAACAAATATATACTGTTTCACCCAAAAAATATAAGTAAACTTTAATTTTTTCTTATTTTAATATTTCCTATATTATAGATAAGAAAAAAAATATTAGGGTTACATAGATAAGAAATGTTGTTACCAATTTTTGAAAGAAATTTCCTCATATACCCCTAAGGTTAGCCTAATAATCCAATATACCTTTGAGGTTTTTGAGTTACCTTATGTACCCCTGAGGTTAGAGTTAATAGCTCACGTACCCTTATACTAAATACGTCATGACGTCGTTAAGTTTTCCATCCATCTAACGCACTCCTTCTTACATCCTTCCTTCTCTCTCCTCCCTTCTTTGACCACCATCTAACTTCCAATTTCCTTTTCTCTAACTTCACCAAGAGTACAACCTTGCATGCAATGCCCACCACGATCCACTCTCACCTTGACCTTGAGCCACTATCCTCACTGCAAGAACTCACCACACACCCTCACCACGAGCACCATTAAACCTCCTTCTTTCATCCTTCTCTATCCTCCATTCTTTAACCAAAACCYTGATCAACCACAAACCACAACGAAACCACGAGCATGAACCGCCCCACCACGAGCCACAACGAGCACGAACCAACCCACCACGAGCCACAACAATGCAGTCGTGAGTCACCTCGAGCACAACGAGCCACCAATTTTTTGGGTTTTCTTGAGTAACCAATTCTTGTAGTGGAAGGTGGTTCATGGTTGTTGTGGGTCTTGTTTGGTTGTGGCAGTTTGGTTGAATTGGATGTGGTGGGTGGCGATGGTCGGTCTGGTGGGTGTTGCGGCGGTCTAGTGGGTTTGTGATGGTGGTCAATTGTTTAGTTTTTAATTAGTTTTTATTTTAGAGTTAATTAAGGGTTAATTGGTTAGTTAATGGTTAATTGGTTAGTTTTAAGGTCTAATTGGCAGACAAGTTAACGGTGTCATGACGATCTTTAGTCATAAGGGAATTGAATTTGAGCTAACAGACCCTAACCTCAAGGGTATATGAGCTAATTCGAAAAGCTCAGGGGTATGTGAGTTATTAGGCCTAACCTCAGGGGTATACGAGGAATTTTGTCATTTTTTAATTGATAAATTTGTGTACATTCARTCTAAATTGAAGGAAATTTTGGGGTTAAATACCTAGGTTTGGGACGTTTTTGAAAATAAATACCTAGTTTCATATTTATTTTACTTAAATACCTAGTTTCGTCATTTCCTTTACAAATCAATACCTACTAACACTCGAATTGACAGACCCATTGATGTGAAATGACGATTTTGCCCTCCAGCCTTATTTCTCCCTTAAATGAGTCATTTCCTCTCTCCACTTTCCYAATTTCATTCCCAATCTCCTGCTTCCTCATCCTTTCTTCATCTTTCCTCCACTTATTCCCCTCTTTTTTCATCTTTCCTCCATTTTATTTTGATAATCAACAACGAAATCATCATCAACATCATATATCATCACACAATATTTGTAATTTTTTCTTAATAAACTCACAAATCATTTGAAAGTAAAATAAATTGAATTTTCAAGCAAAATTTCAAAAGTATTTAGCGATTGTTGGATAAGTACGCATATATTCTAGGTAAATGTTGTTGATTTATATGCGTTTTTGGGTGGTCTTTTTGGTGAAATTAATTTATTTTTTTGGGTGTTTTTGCCAGAATTTTTCATTGGGTGTTTTTTGACTGAAATTTTGAGTGTTGTAGTTGATGGTGGTTTGAGTTGATTTTTGGTGTGTTAATTGAATGGTGTGTTAAGATTATGATGGTTTGAGGTTGATTTTGGTGTTTGTTAAATTGATTGAGTGGTTGAGTTGAATTTTGGGTGTTGTTGGGTCAATTGGTTGGTTTAAGTTGATTGTTGGGTGTTATTGACTTTTTGGGTTGATTGGTTGATAGTTCATTGTGGTGATTTCAAAAATTTTGTAGTTAATTTTTACTAATTTTTTTGTTGAAAGTTGGTTGGTTTTCGGTTCGGGGGTGTGGCACGGTAAATGATGGTGGCAGCGAGTGATTGTTGACGGGGCGTGGTGGCTCATTCTTCGTGGGAGGTTGGAGGAGTGTTGCTTTGTGGGAAGGTTTGAGGAGAAGAAAGGTTGGAGGCCCACCTGAGAGACACATGAGAGAGAGAGAGTGAAAGAGAGTTGTGGGCCACTAAAGTTAACAATTTTGTTAAGGTTTTAACAGATATGTGGTACTAGTATCGATTTTAAAATTATGACGAACTAGGTATTTAAGTAAATAAATCTGAAATTAGATATTTTATTTCAAAACGCCCAAACTTATGTATGGTATTTATCCCAAAATTTGCTAAATTGAATTTATATGGAATAGAAAAAAGTAAAAATGTTCATGTCAATCGTGACTATACTTACTCCGTACTCAATATGTACAAAATGAGGCCTTGTGCTCTTTAATTGAATGTTGAATTAAATTTATTTTCTTGAACTAATTTCTTTTTACAATACATTTTTTTATGTAACTTATTTCTCTTACTTAAATTTTTTCTTGTGAATTCTTTGAGAATTTGTTATGAATGGAACATTCTTAAATTCTTTTTGTGAATCCAAACTTATGTTTTAAATAATAATTGAATTAAACTGCGTCTATTAATCACCATAAACTCCTATTATGAAATTAACTAGCCATTTACCCCATTTATAGTGCAAAAATTTTGATTTATATTGCATGTGTATCACGAATTTAAGAAATTTGAATAATTTCAACTCTAATCACAATAATTGAAACTTCTATCACTACAAATTTCGTCTAAGGCCGACCGAAAATATCGACCGAAAAACAATCGGTCGGTGTTACCGACCGACACCGACCGAAATCGGTCGATGTATAACTTACCGACCGATTACCGACTCTCGGGTATTACCGACCGATTTTTAAATCGGCGGTAACCAAGCCTCCCTCCATAGCCATAAATTATTATTTTTAATTTTAAAAAAATATTACTGACCGAAAAATCGGTCGGTTACGACACGATTTAAAATCGGTCGGTGTATCGACCATCCGTTTCGCGTCGGTAATATTTTTGTTTTATTTTCTAATATAATAACATAAGCTATTCTGTTAATGATACAGATCCACTCCTCACAAACCCTAACCCTCTCTATCACTCTCTCTCCTCTATCCCACTCAAACCCTAACCTAACCCCTCTCTATCACTCTCTCTCCTCTATCCTCTCAGATCTCCCCCATTCTCGTCCCCTCTCATTCTTCACTCACTCCACTCTCACTCTCGTCTCCTCTCATCTCATCTCTCACTCCGTCTCCTCTCATCTCATCTCATCTCCACCACCACCACGTAACCTCCGCTTTGTTGAAATTGAATTACGATGGTACTGTTTCGATTTCTGCTTATGGCGTACTAATCTGTCTTCCTTCTCCGTTCAGCACGCCTCTCCTCCACTGCATCTCCCTCAATCATGTTCTGTGGTATTCACTTTTTCTTTGATTCTTTGTTTTTCGATTTCGATATTCATTTTTTTAGGTTTCGATTTTTTTGTTGTTGATGTTACTTTTTGTTGTGTTCATAATTCAAATTTGAACTTTATCGCTGTTATGTTGTCATACCTGAAATTCTAGTTAGTTTCAATTTCGTTTGCGTTTTTGTAGGGTTTTTGATTTTGTTACTGTTTACTCCTTTTGCGTGCTTCTAATTCAAATTTTTGATATCTTTTTCAGTTAATTCAAACTCAATTATTAATTCTGAATATCTGATGATATTGTATGTTTTTATTTCAGTTTTTTTTTCAAAAAAATCTTTGAATTTTTTGGAATTTAAATTGACTGATTGTGGATCCGTGTTTTGTGCGATATGTAGAATATAGATATTATTATTAAAAATCTGTAAAATCTGTAAATTATGAGATAATAATAATATACTAATTATTTCAGTGCTCTATCACTGTTATCAGCTTCTTATGTTCATCTGTATTCAGACATACGCGGTAGTTGATAATTATCCAGAATCTCAGTTCCACAAATTTTATTTATTTATGTCATCAACCTCCAATGACTGGTCTCATGTAGAACTAGTTAGAGATCTCTAATTTTTATGTCAGGGAATCAGCATAAACCTTGAGCCTTGAGAGTCGAGACCATGTTACATAATACATATTAACCCCCTTCTTAAATTTGAATACTAGTCCATATGATTCTGCCACTAATGTTTAATTTTCGTGATCCTAACCAATGATGTGTCTGTTCTACTTATACTTGAAGTCTTACTTTGGAGCTATTGTATACTGTGTTGTTAGATACCTTGTCAAAGGGTCTGATTACTTGTATCAACATGAACACTTATGGAATTACTTGATCAGCTTCTTATGTTCCAGTAGCATGATTGCTAACTATTAAATATGCCAGAATCTCAGTCTACGATCTTTGATATCATAAAATTCCCAAAATTTTTGCTATACTCTCATTTTTGTATTCCATCCTTGATCCATTTAGATCTTCATTCAATCGAAATTAATTTTGTGTTGCTTTCGTATTTGCTAGATTTTGTTGTTGTTATTGTAAACGATGATTAGGTATTTCTCGTGATTCTATGCACAAGAGACGTGCCACTGGTGGAAGAAGAAGGCATGAGGAAGAAGCGAAAGTATGAATTTCTATCTCTTTCTTTTTCTGAGTTGTTTTTTGCTGTGAGAATGATACTGAATGTTGAGTATGACATCTTAGATTAATGTTATATTTATTTGAATTTAGAATGATTTTAGATTAATCTGACTATAATTATCTGACTATAGTTATATATAGTATTTAGTTAGTTGTATAGATAGTAATCGTGAGTTGAGTTGTCTATATGTTTTTTGTGCTCCATGAGTAGACACAAGGAGGGCCAGAATTCACCATATTACGGCTAGAAAAGGGTGCTGCAAAGGCTGCCGAAGATCTGGAGAAATGTATGGTCTCTTTTTTTTATATAATAAATACTGGTTTTAGGACAACTGAAATAAAAGTATTTTATTTGATATACTTCTGTACTGCAGATGATCCACCAAACTGACCCAAATGCCACTATGACCCATACAGATGCTGTTTGCTAGGTGGAAGATTTTCCATTACTAAACTATAAGTGTTCTGTTTCATTCACTGCATCGTAGACTTTTGCAACTTGACAGCCTATGTGTCACTGAGGGGGAAAAAAGAAAAGGAAACAGGAGCATGCAGACTTTATATCTCTTTTTTAACAAAATGCATATAAATTTTTAGTCCCTTTGTCCTAATTTAAGTACTGCATATTGACTTTCTCGTATCAATAAGCAACTTTTGACCGTCTTTAATTTATATACAGAAGTTAAATTATACTCAAGTGGGATATGGACTAATTCTTCTCAACATATACTCAGTATTCTGCACTTATCATTTAGAGATAGGCACTACCTTTTTAAGTGTTGAATCTCTTGAACAGTGATGTGTGATAAGACGTTGCTTAATCAAAGAATTAGCACTTTAACCCACAGAATAAGCTGCTTCACGAATTCATGCACATAACTCCAGATAATCTACATAAGAATATCTTTACTATTGTGTGATGTAAAGATTTTTTTTGCTTGCTTTCAGAGCTATGAGACTCAGAGAGCAGACTGAAAAGGGAGTTTAAACATATGGTCCCATAAAACGGGTAGGTATTAATAACCATCCCTTTCAGGGATCGAGTTATTGCGTTTATCTCGGTAAGAGGTTTAGACCACGCCTTGTGTTTATGACCGCGCATCCTCTGCTCTTGTTTTTCTTGTGATAGGTGCAAAAACACATCTTTCCAAAGTATTTCAAATATGGCTTTAAAAACTATATAACACTATGTGGTTTCACAAAAATGAAGTTTTCCATTGTTGCAAAAAAGGTTAATATGTTTTACTTTATCTGTCTTTTGCAACATGTTTATCTGTCTATCTAGTCTCTATTGATGGGGGCCGTTGAGGCTGCACTGTTCTCTAGGTTTTAATATTACAGGTGATGCCCTCTAAGTTTTTTTTGCTCCTGCTTTATTTCTAGGGTTTTCATTTGGTCATTGACTGATAAAATTCAGTTCAATCTGTTATTTTAACGGAGTATATTGCTATGGTTTTTGGTGTTCTGCTGCTCCTTTTGTATCAGTAATTATCAATGCTAAGTATATGTGATCAAATTGAAAAAGTGATTGTCGGGAATTATCAATGTCGTTAGTGCTGCATCGCTTAGATGTGCTGGTGAGCAACATATTCATGATCCTAATGTGACATTGTGGCTAAATTCACTAGTTAATCACTAATGTCTTTGACTAAACTTCTTAGTTACTAATTTACTTGATCTTAGTGGATCCAAATCCAATTTCATATCATTCTTTTTTTCATCTTTCTTTTTTCAGAGCTATTGTGTGCAGTAAAGCTTGTCAATTGTTAGGTTATTTCAACATTTAAGTCTGACGTTCCCCCTTTTCCAGTGTCTTGAGTGTTCACTTGACAAGTTCAAAATCCTTGGTTGGAATAACGGAGTTGTTGCAGACATTCAAGAGGAGAAGAAGGTTTGTTCATTTCTTTGGATTTATAACTATTTATCATAATAGAGAAAACTGTGAGCATGTATTTTCTAGAGGCAAGAGTTGCAATAGTTGTGATATAAAGTCATGTCTTAGTGAAAACCAATCCATTGAATTTTGTACATCTGTCCTAAAGTATTGTATTAGAAGTCATTACCAGAATATTCTGTGGTGCATGTGGAAACATTTCCAGTGCCTCCTTCAGTATTCATGTTGCTAATGTAAGTTTATGAAACTCTGGTCTGATGGATTAAGAATTGGTCATTAATTTAGCCCTAGAAAGAATATTTTTATCTGCAAATTTTAAGCATTTTTACTACTACAATATGTTTGGCTGCAAGTTCGCAGTATTGATTACATATTTCTTTTTCTTTGCAGGGGCGAGATGTATATATCTTGGCAGTAGCTTCCTTTATCTCAACTTTAAAACTAATAGTTGTGTAAAGAGAATCATGATTTGTTATATTTGCTTTTTTTTGGATATCAGATGTATAAGAGCGGTGGCTACGCGTATAAATAAATTAACTGTACTATAGAATTGATTAGAAGAAAAAATTTACCAGTCTGTCCATGCTAAAAAACTTTATCCGAAAAAACCTACTAAGATTTTCCTCTTATTATATATGAATACTGTAATTATATATTTGATTATTTTCCACTTCATTTGGACCCTCTTTAGAAAAATATGTACAGTTCTCAATTAAATAGCTCATGTGCTTTTATTTGTTAACATAGATCAGCATCTATGCTGTAAAAAATTTAATGTTTATAATGCATGTCGATCCTCTCAATATTTATGTTTCCTTTCGATGCATTGTGTGATTACAAAACCTACCTGTAGAAAGCTGAAATGCTTAGGTGGACTATGACAATTTCAGATGGGAAACAAAGTCATGTCTTGCTTTGGAAATTTCTGCTATGTATTGTACTCATAGTGTCATACATCTATTAGGGAAAATAGTTATCTGCATCAATGAATTGCCAAGTCTCTTGTGCTGCTGTGAATTAATTTTTATTGGACATTTACTGTCCAAGTGATTATATTATTATGTGAGATTGGCTAATACTACGAATTATTCTTGTTCTGAATCCCTTCATTTTTTATTTACTTTTTTTTAGGGCTCAGCTAATGTTGGAAAATCAGCATTCATTAATGCTTTACTAAGTAAGATTTCAATCTTAGTTGTTATTGTGTTTCTTTGCCCCCTCATTTTAGGTTAAATTAACCACTGTAACCATGTCTTTATTGCAAAATTAATTCCTTTTGTTTGGGCAGTCAATCTTAGGTGATCCAATTGGATATAAAGACAACAATGTCAAGTTCTTGATAGTTGTTTGGTTCTTGTTCATTGAGCTGGCTACGCATCTATTTTTTTTAAAAAATAAATCATCTAGCTCATTACCAAAAATTAAATTAAATTATAGTCTAGCTTAGCAGGCCTTGTGCAACCTTTTAGATTTGTGCCTCTTTCTTAATTTTTTAACTCTCTCTGTTCTACAAAGATCTTCTATCATGCAACCCAAATAATCTGTTCACTTCTTTCTCATCCTTATTCTCTAGTTCTTCCTGTAAAATGAATTTGCTATTTGTTGTACAGTTTACTTGTTTCACTGTGATTGTTGTCTTTGAAATGCAGTGATGATGGCTGAAAAGATCCAGTGGCTGCAGCAGCAGAAAATATAAGCCCATTCAATCTGCAGTTCCCGGAACTACCTTGGGACCTATTCCAATTGATGCCTTCTTGGAGGTGGGGTATGGAAACACTAAGCCACTTTTGAGTTTTGAGTGCACGTATATATTGTGCCTTCTGCTCACTCAACTTTTAATTGAATATTGCAGAAAATATATGACACTCCTGGAGTTCATCTTCACCATAGGCAAGGTGCAGTTGTTCCCTCTGATGATTTACCTGCCCTGCCCCTCGAAGTCGCTGAAAGGTCGAACCTTCTGCTTATGTGGATTTTCTTGTTGCCTTTTTTTTTCCTGTAAATTTCCCCTCTCTGCTTTGCATCTCTATCTGATTCACTTATCTAATCCTTTATCTTTATATGTATAGAGCAACAGAGACAGTGTCTCAGTTTCCCGTGGAATAGAGGGTTCTCAATCTTCTGGGGTGGACTTGTCAGAGTTGATATCTAAAGGTCTTAATCTTCAAGTTTGAGTTCAATGGTGAATGAAACTTGGATGGCACATCTGCATTACTTAAGATCGGTTTGCTTTTTTAAAACTTTCAGGTTCTCCCTTGTACACGGTTGACCTTCTACGGACCAAAGCCCTGCCATTCACATGCTCCCCGGATGAAGCTGACGAATTTTACAAGGTTCGATGTAAACTATTATGCAGAAATGCTATCATTGACTTCATCTACTGTAAATTCCATTGAAAATGTGGAATAATGATATGAAGTTGATTATTAATCTCTAGTGGTGGCAGTAGAATGGAAGAGAGAGTTTCTCCGAGAGTAGCACCTTCACAGTCAGCTCTGCGTGCGTACCAAGCTTAAAAAGGAAACACGAGAGAGTTTCTGAAAATAGTGTTCCTAGAATCCGACTTCCAGAAGCAAAGAGAGCTCCTAGCTGACAGCAGTTTGGAAAATAATTCCGTCTTGTCCAATTGAATTTCATGAAGCAAAGGCCCACCAATATTCATTGTTAAGTTGTCATTTGATCTAGTTTTGTAATTATAGAACTGAAATTGAGACTAAGAACAGGAACATAATACATACATGTTTTGCTGTAAAATGTACTCTGGTTTCTTGGGTTGTGCATGGCTTCAAGCATATTCTGAAGCAATAGCTTCTTTCAATTACCTTCTTCAATTATGTCTTTCATCCTGTAATAGCATAATATGCATTGAATAGCTGTTGAAATAGAAACCAGCTTTGAATAGCTGGTTCTGCCCCTTTTTTATTTCACAATTAAAAATTACCGACCGACAAACGGTCGTAATATGCTCCAAAAAATAATTTCAGTGATTACCGACCGATTAGTCGTCGGTAATTTATATTTGTAAATTAAAAAAAATAAAACTGATATTACCGACCGAAAAATCGGTCGGTAACCATCCATTGCCCCTCCCATTTGTTTGGAGTAAATAGCTTACCGACCGAAAAATCGGTCGTAAGTAACTTTTCTCCTCCAAAAAAGGCGAATGTAATCGGTCGGTAAACCCTTACCGACGATAATCGGTCGGTAATTTTGGATTACCGACGAATATGCTTCCGACAACGCTTACCGACCGATTTCGGTTGGTAACCCCTGTTACGCCGAAATCGATCGGTAAGCGTGGTCGCCGAAGCCAATTTTCTTGTTGTGTATCTACAAGTAAATAACTTTCAATATATAAGAAAAATTAATTATATAGAGTTTTTTTTTTAAATTTATCCTACTAAATACATTATTAATATTTAATCATTATTATTTTTAATAATTAATTATAGATATTAAAAACAGAAATTGTACTTGACAAACGTGAAAAGTGAAAATATAAACTTCGTGGAGCAAATTTTTTTATCATTATGTGAATGTAGAATATATATTCATGCCCTCTTCATAACACTTAATTTGGCTTTAATCGGTTAATAATTTCATTTCGGTCCAACTTATGTTTAGTTCAATATTATCATCATCATGCATTGTTGTTTTTACTATTTTAGCATTATTACTTTCTCCAAATGACTTTCACTGTAACATCTTAATTGCACGAAGCTGAATCATATTATTTTGCAACTTAGTGAATTTTCATGCTACTACTGAACATTTGCATATCTTTCATTCATGTTTTGGTATCTTAAGCAAATAACCAATTACTCATACAAATTTGATATTTTCCTCTTTTAATAATAATAATAATAAGTAAATCAGAAACCCTTTCTCTCAAACCTAGCTCTCTACACTCTAAGTAAACCTCAAAAAATTAAAAGTTTGGGGCTATCATGCGTCAAGGATAAAAACTCCATGATAAGCCCCAAATTTCGTTGTTAGGTATTATTTTGCTGTTTTTTTGTATTAGTTGGTCATGCGTTTAATTTAATTTAATTTTAAAAAATCTGCTACATTAATTAATTAATTTATTAAATTAAGTTGTGAGGTGGTGCCAATGAGCGTGAAGGTTGATGTTTCGGAGTCTATGACCATGCGTTTGTTAGCTCGAGTCGGCTGGGAATACGAAAATTGGTGCTAGAGACGGATAGTGAGAAGTTGTTTAAAGCACTTGGTGGTGGATACGTAGCGGATTCTTCTTTTGGGTAGTAGTACGAGACATTCTAGCTTATGGTGCTGCCTGCCTTCGTGACTTTCTCATTGGTGCATCGCTCAGGCAATCGTGAGTTTACAAGTTAGCTAATTCTAGTCGTAAATTTGATTTGTTGCAAGTGTGGTGGAGAAATTCCTAGTGATATTGCTGCGGATGTACACTTGATATTGTTTAATAATCTTAAGTTTCTTTATTCTCGTAAAAAAAAGATTTAATTATTTTAATATCATGCAGCATCTCGTGGTATAAATAACTATTTTTATAATTTATAGACAATAAATTCACTTCATTAATGGAAATAATTAAAAGAAATTCAGTTTAAATATTTATAAGATGGTAAAAATGAGTTTAGTTCATATAAAATTCAATTCAAAGCAAAAGTGACTTATTTGTATACTGAGCATGGGTCTTATGAAAACACTTAAAAATGGGAAATTGAAAGAAGAAATTCGTAGTGACTTACAACTCCGGGGATAAACTTCTTGATTGATTTGAAGTCCTCTACCATAAATTTAGCCGTCACTATTTTCTTAGGCCAATACTCAACACCATCKCCACCACTTATGATAACCTTGTCTTTCACCCAGAAAAGCATCCCAAAACTCGATACCATAAACAAAATTGTATACCATATACTTTTGATGAAATCACATATTTTCTTCATATTCCASTTKTTAGCATCATCCTTGGAATTTTTCACTATTTTTGTGCCACTATRTTTTCCGWAACAAGCCAAAAGCATGGACATTAATGAAACTCCGTCACCAATAGCATGATGAACCCTTAAGACCACACATTGTAACCCTGGTAATACATGGACGTCCCATAACGGCTTGTTTTCAGTCAGAGGTGTTGACTCTGCGATTTCAGCTAGAAATGAATTGACCGCGGCTTCTTTAGCCTCTTCCTCTTGGATTTTTCCTACCCCGAATGTGGTGTGGTGAACTACGACGTGATCATCAATGTTGACACGAGTTTTCTGCCAACGCTTTCGACGATTTCCATCTAGGTCTCCTACCACAATGCTACAAAATCGAGGGTGTTTGATCATGAGAGAATTCGAGATTGCTTCCTTTAGCGCTTGTACATCAATAGGATCCCTAAATCCCAAAGCGCAGTAGATTATGCACTCGGTTCTCGGGTCGAAGGGGTGAAGGAATACTTGGCTTAAGGGTGTGTTTGGGGCCTCATAGTTTTCTTRATGCTCAAACTTAAGCTCAGCTTCCCTCATGCTCATGTTTTGTTTTGTGTTGTGCAATCAAAATGGTTAGGGCCTACCAAGAATAACTTCAAAATTCAGAGTACTTAAATAGACATGAAGTTGCGTCCAAGTASATTTGTTAATAAAATAAATATACAGAAACGATTCTTAATAATTAATTCAGGCCATGTGAAATCTGCACACTCCCATATCGATAACAATGACTTCGTATAATGTATTCGTGAAATGGACTAGTGGAGTATTTCTGTATTTGAGTACAACATTTTGCTATTACAATAATTTATATTCTTCATTGTGTCAACTGTCCACTTGTGATTGCATAATGAATTATTGTGATTGCATAATGAATTATTGTGATTTTGTGTAATTGCTGTCAAATGGTTTGTCAAGTAAAGAGTGGAAAGCAAGAAAAACGCTTCCAAAAACAAAGAGATAGCACGTGTTTGACTACATATACAAGTGATTAGCCAATACAAGACTTTGACATATAAAATATAGTATATATAACAGTACTCCTTTATCCTATACGCTTTCTTTCTATTAAATTCTTGTTGATTGGTTGCGTGAATAGTTTATCAACTATCGGCAAACACTAGAGAGGTTCTAATTATTTATTGGGAAGATTTAATTGAATAACTAAAAAAATTGTTAGATAAAAAACCTGATACCTCAACACAAGGGTTTCACTCGGCCTCAACCTTATGAGAAGTGACGCACCACAATAGCAACGCTACTGATTAACTCAAAACACAAAACCATTTTATTAACTGATTCATCCCATATATAGTAACAAACAATCTGAAAATAAAACTACCTGATAAAGATATTAAATCATATTCATATACAACTAAATATACTGATGGAATAACTTTATATATCCTAACAAACTAAAATATCTTAACTACTATAACAAACTAACAAACTAAAATATTATATCTAATATCAAGATAATATCCTAACAACCTAAGAATCTCCTAATTCTATCAATCACGCGTAGCTTTGACTGACGTATCTCAATTCTGCGATTAATAGAACTCAACAAAATAAAATAGAACAAACTAAATAAAATTATACTGATGCTACTGAATACGCATCAAACTCCCCCTCTTGAAAAAAACTTGTCCAATTTTAATAGCAAACAGGCTATCATCCATATGCGACACCTCCATAGTAGCGTGCAGTAGGATTTCAGGCTCACAAACTTGTACGTCCGACAACACTACAATGACGGTTGTAGCTTTGAAGGACAACATCCAAATATAATCACAAACCCTCATCCTTGTTCTTCAAAGTGCTTCCATCTTTTCAAAATTCGAATTTGATAAGGGTCAAGTCGTAATCCACGTTTTTATGTCATGTTTTTGGCGAAAGAAATGGAATATCGCTTTGTAGTAGATTCTCTATTCGTTTGACAATATGACGATGTACTAATTTCTTCCATGGTGCAATATTATGAACGATCGATTCTCCTAGTACAAGCTCATCATGCGCATCAAAACTCAAAGATATATCACTTGTAGAATCTAAAGTTTCAACCTACCCATATCCTGGGCACTTTCTGATCAACACATGCAATATCTGTATTTTCTCTCCATATGAGAATGATGGAACATTGTTTCTATGCCCAACTGGGTTAAATTCATAAAGATGATAAAGGACTCGAGATCTATCCATGATTTTCAAATTTTCAACTTCTTGTTCTTGATTCCTACTATTTCACACTTCTCATTTCCAAAGCTTTATAAACACATATAATCAAAAATATCGAATCATAAAGATCAGAGCTTGGAAGATATTCGTATGTAAACCCCTTTGAAAACGAGCCATCTTTTTTTGTTCCCTTTCTTCAATATGACATAAAAATGATAAGCTTTCAAATACTTCAATATATTCTTCGACGCTCATACTTCCTTGGACTAAAGTTGACATCTTTATGTAACTATTGTGATCAAACTCTTTAGGAACAAAATTTTCAATTATTTTAGATTTCAATTTAACCCATGATCTGATTTTAGATTTACCCTTTCTTTTCCTTATTCTTTTCATATTCTCATACCAAAGGGATGCATGTTCAATCAATTTCCTTTTTGCAACGTTGAAACTTATTTTATCATCATAACCATTAAACTCAAAGAAGCGATCAAGTTGTCTTACCCAATCAAGAACCTTGCTAGGTTTGAAGCATTCATCAAAATCTGGTAGATCATAAACTGTGACATTTATTCCATAATCTGGTTCCATATCTTGCACGAAACTCCTCAAAACCCTAGCGAAAATCCATCGGACATAACCAAAACTGTTGCGCTCAAACCGAACCAAAAATCTGAAACACGAATCGCCGTACCACAATATCTCCTTCTAGCGCCAATTGATGTGGTTGCGTGAGATAGTTTATCAACAAACTATCGGCAAACACTAGTGAGGTTCTAATTATTTTATTGTGGAAGATTTAATTGAATAACTAATAAAAATTGTTGATAAAAACCTTGATAGCCTCAACTACAAGGGGTTTCACTCGGCCTCAACCTTATGAGAAGTGGACGCACCACAATAGCAACGCTACTTGATTAACTCAAAACACAAAACTTCATTTTATTAACTGATTCATCCCATATTTATAGTACAAAACAAATCTGAAAATAAACTACCTAGAATAAGATATTAAATCATATCCATGTAACAACTAAATATATCTATGGAATAACTTATTATATCCTAACAAACTAAAATATCTTAACTACTATAACAAACTAACAAACTAAAATATATATATCTAATATCAAGATAATATCCTAACAACCTAAGAATCTCCTAATTCTATCAATCACGCGTAGCTTTTGGACTGACGTATCTCAATCTCGCGATTAATAGATGACTCAACAAAAATAAAATAGAACAATACTAAATAAATTATACTGATGCTATTGAATACGCATCAAACTCCCCCTCTTGAAAAAAACTTGTCCCAAGTTTTGTAATAGCAAACCAGGCTATCATCCATATGCGACACTCCATAGTAGCGTGAAGTAGGATTTCAGGCTCACAAACTTGTACTCCGACAACATAGCAATGGATGGGTTGTAGCTTTGAAAGGACAACATCCAAATATAACTCAACAAACCCTCATCCTTGTTCTTTAAAAGTGCTTTCCATCTTTCAAAAATTCGAATTTGATAAAGGGTCAAGTCGTAGATCCACTTTTTGTGCTATGTCATGTTTTGTGGCGAAAGAAATGGAATATCGCTTTGTAGTAGATTCTTCTATTTCGGTTTTGACAATAGTGACGATGGTACTAATCGTTTCTTCCTTGGTGCAATTATTATGAACGATCGATTCTCCTAGTACAAGCTCATCATGCGCATCAAAACTCAAAGATATATCACTTGTAGAATCTAAAGTTTCAACCTTACCCATATCCTGGGCACTTTCTTGATCAACACATGCAATATCTTGTATTTTCTCTCCATTATGAGATGATGGAACATTGTTTTCTATGCCCAACATGGGGTTAAATTCATGAAGATGATAAAGGACTCGAGATCTATCCATGATTTTCAAATTTTCAACTTCTTGTTCTTGATTCCTTCTATTTTCACACTTCTCAATTTCCAAAGCTTTATAACACATATAATCAAAATTATCGAAATCATAAAGATCAAGCTTTTGAGAGATATTCGTATGTAAACCCCTTTGAAAACGAGCCATCTTTTTTTGTTCCCTTTCTTCAATATGACATAAAAATGATAAGCTTTCAAATACTTCAATATATTCTTCGACGCTCATACTTCCTTGGACTAAAGTTGACATCTTTATGTAACTATTGTGATCAAACTCTTTAGGAACAAAATTTTCAATTATTTTAGATTTCAATTTAACCCATGATCTGATTTTAGATTTACCCTTTCTTTTCCTTATCCTTTCATATTCTCATACCAAAGGGATGCATGTTCAATCAATTCCTTTTCAACGTTGAACTTATTTTATCATCATAACCATGTACAACTCAAAGAAGCGATCAAGTCTGTCTTACCCAATCAGACCTGCTAGGTGAAGCATATCAATAAAATCTGGTAGATCATATAAAGTGTGACATTTATTCCATAATCTGGTTCTATCTTCAGCGAAACTCTCTCAAAACCTAGCGAAATCCAATCGGACATAACCAAAACTGTTGCGTTCAAAACGAACCAAAAATCTGAAACACGAATCGCGTATGCCGACAATATCTTCTTCTAGCGCAATTGATGTGGTTGCGGAATAGTTTAATCAACAAACTATCGGAAAACACATAGTGAGGCTATTTAATTTATGTGGACGAATTAATTGAATAACTAATAAAAATTGTTAGATAAAAACTTGATAGCCTCAACTACAAGGGTTTCACTCGCTCACCTTAATTGAGAAGTGGTATCGCACCACAAATAGCAACGCTACTTGATTAACTCAAATACACAAATACTTCACTTTTCTTAAATGATTCCATCCCATACTTTATAGTACAAAACAAATCGAAAATAACACTGAATAAGATATTACATCGATTCTATGTAAACAATAGAATATATTATGAATAACTTATTATCCTAAAACTAAATACTTAACGTACTATACAACACAAACTAAAAATTTTATATCTAATATCAAGTTGTAATATCCTAACAATCTAGAATGTCATAATTACAATCAATCCACGCGAGCTTTTTGACTGACGTATTGAATCTTGCGATCTAATAGATGACCAACAAAAATAATAGAACAATCACTAAATAAATTATACTGAATGCTATTGAATATGCCTCATTTTTCATAACAAAATGACACTATTCCATCTAGCAGTGATATTCTTCTATATTTTGTCAATATATTATAGAATGAAATAAGGCAGTGGGTTTTATTTCGAATTGTATTTACAAATGTTGATGGAAAATACAAAATTTTTAAATTTACTATGTACAATTAAAGCATAGATTCACCTGTAAATGATTCATTGTATGTGTAAATTAGAAAAAGGACGGTAATGAACAGAGGAAATATTTTCTTTTCCAAAATATAAACTGTAATTGTTTCACACTAATCATTCTAGATATAAGAGAACAAAATACTTTTGTGAGGAGAAAAAGTGGCAACGAGCTTATAACAAACATTATTAGCCTCAGTGCTCCTTAGGTTCGTTTCCGACCAGATTTAGACTTCTCATTAGTTTTCCCTTACGTTCCATGGTATAATCTGATATTCACTTATATATATCGTCTAATCCTTCTCAGCTTTCGTGAATTTGGTTGCAATCACATTCTAAATAAGATGGCAAATAAATTCTGTTATAACTCGTCTAAGTTTAGGTTAAGTTCAGGGACATTTTTGAAGAGGTTAGAAAAATTTAGGATATTTGGATAAAAAGCCAAATTTAATTGTACGTGATAATTATCAAAAAAAAATTAAATGATCTAAATATTGTTTAATAGAAAGCTACACATCCCTTTGTGTATCGTGTTACTATTTATCCCGCACCAAAAAAAAAACAGTTTACAAATAAAGACGAGTCAAGTGAAAAATAAACTATAATATATGAGAATAGAATTCAATCTTCTTAAGTTAGGTGCCAATCCTTCAATCAAAAAAAAAAAAAATGAAAACGTTAATAAAATCCCATGCATGTAATTAACTAAGTCTTCCTTGTCAGCACTGGCCGAGGGTTAAAGTATTATTGGTAAAAGTTTTAGTTAAATAGTCCTTTGTCTTCATTTTGCAAATATGAAATTGGCATCTAATTCACACCCTATGAACAATAGGGGAACATTACATCCTCAAGAATGTTTTTAAATGCCACACTTGATATTATTTGTGAGAGGTAAAAGTAATTCGACCAAATGAACATCGAGTTTTAAAAAATACAACATTTTCACCACTTCGGGTATAAAAATTAGCACAGGTGACATTGGGTATATAATTGCATTTCAAGCGACAATAAACCTAAACGGTCGGAGTAAATGTGACCCCACGCGCTTATTTAATTTTTAATAGTTAGTATAGACTCGAAACTTCTCAGGTTTTATGGCATTCATCACTCTTAATCATTCCCTTTTATCTTACCCTAACAAAAATTTCCTTTAAATGGCGAATTTATAGGGTCCCATTTGTACTTTGCACCAATTTTTAAGGTGGATTTGTCGTAAAATTAATTTATATTACTACAAATGTCGTTTGTGCTATTTTTTATATCCAAGTGGTCAAAGGGTGTATATTATATCCTATTGGTCCTGTTGGCCTAAAATATTCAAGTGTGTTGCATTTAAAAGATAATGTGAGGAGGGAGTCCAAAGTTTTAAAAGGATAAGCTAAAACCATGACAAAACATTGAGTGTGTCAAAAAGCACAAACAACAAAATCCTGCTTTGAAATTGAATATGTTTCTTGAGTAGTGAAAATTGGCATCTTCAATTTGAAACTATACTGTATATATAGTTAAGTTATAAGTAGTTTTTACTGGGAAAAAGAAGAGAGAGAATTGAGAGATTAGATCAAATGAAAATGGGGAAATCTAGAATGATGAGAGGAAGAGAGAGAAAGAAAATATCAATCCATTAAGCTCTGTGTTTTGGAGGAAAATAATTTTTAATAACAAATGATTTTTTCGAGGAAAACATTTTCGGTAAGAAAACATTTCCCGGAGTAGTGGAAAACTACAATTGGTTTTCTGTTGTTTGTTTGTATGGGAAAATTGTCTCCTTAAAAAACTCATTTTCTTTGGTTGGTTGTAAAAAACTTACTAAGGAAAAGAAAGCAAATTGCTTTTCTTTATTTTGGAAAGGGAACTGGACAATGGTTCTATGAATGGAAAATAGTAATTCCAGCAAATATTTCTTTCTACTTATGTTTCTCAAACAAACATGAAAACGAAATATGACTTTTCAGAAAAACATTTTCTAACAAAACAAAAGGAGCCTTAGTGAACGAATGAATGATTGAATGAGTAACACTACAAGAAAAAGTCAAAATAGCGACCGCCATTAGCGACCCCTGTCTCTTAAATGCGGTCACTATTTAGGCTTAACGACCGCCAGAGACCAATTTTTCAGTRGTCGCTAAATCTTGGTCGCAATTTTGAAAATAGCGAATGAAATATGGYGTGGTCGCTGTTTTGCGACTAACATGTTGGTTGCAATTTCGCGACTACTTTTTTACTTWAGCGACTAATAGGTTAGTTKCAATTTAACGACCATCTTTTAGAGACAACCATAGTGGTTGCAATTTAGCAACTACTTATTTTTTGGAGACTATTATAGTTGAYGCTATATAGCAACTAACTTTTTGGTAGTGACTAATTAAGTGGTCGCTATTTTGCGACTAACTTTTCAGTTGTAGCAACTAGTATGACGTTTCAGTTGTAGCAACTACTATGACGGTCCCTATTTGGCGACTAACATGTCGATTAAGAGACTAATATAGTGGTTGATGCTATTTTTAGCAACTGAGATAATATGAAATGGATACTATTAAAAACTAGTTGAAACTAGCTTTCAAATATATGAGTCAAAATAAAATATTAAAACCAGCCGAATGATTAATATAAACGAAACATTAGTTGTTTCTCATAATTCATACTAATGAGCTCACAAATTTACCCATTGTATTCTAATAATAATAAACTAAGTTAGAAGTACTACATCTACAATATGAGCTCTCTAGCTAATCAACTTAGTAGCTCTTCGATTGCAATAACCTGAATCTTCCTTAATCTTAAATCCTGATTAATGTCGCCAAATCCTTTTCTGCATTCATCTTAAACCATGCTATCTGTTAAGAAATAAACATATATTATCAATTTCGACTTTAGATGAAACATATATATCAAAGAAACAAAGTATAGTATTCCGAGTTTGTTGAATGAACTCGCATGATTATTAACTCTCCTTCCTACTCAACTCCAGATAAACCAACTTAGTTTTTAAAGTTCCTATCAATTGGACCGAGCACGAGCCGAGCACGTAAATAAATAAATTCACAAATCAGGTCATTCCAAGAAACATATCCATACCATATAAAATTTATAAGAGATTCACTATTCACAAAATGAATAGTAGAGAAATGAATAGTAAAAAGCCACTCACCATCCAACTCACCATAATATGCCACCTCATGCAACAAACAAACATGGCACACACCCATATCCTTCTTGCACACATGTCATCCACTTCATCAAAAACTCCACATGACCACGTCTTTTGCAATGATTATGATATATCGCAAACTAGGAACG
>SNQN01007076.1:0-35112 GCA_008642245.1 Bassia scoparia
ACAATTAAAGATTTATTAAATCCAAGCAAGATCATCTTTTTTTTTTTTGGTTCCTATTTGTTATTCTATTTTTCCTCCTTTTTTTTTGGGGGGGGGGGGAGGTAAAAGAAAAATTATTAAACACAGAACACCAGTCAAAATTACATGGTTACTAGGAAAAACAAAAGAAGACACAAGCCAATGCAAAAGGATCACGATTAAACAACCTGCCACTCTATGAAGGGTTTAGGGAGCCAATCCTATCAATTGCAGCATTGATGAAAACACCAACATCAAAGACCTCAACGTCCGCTATTACAAGCAGAAAGTTTTCTAGCTTCAGGACAAAATGAACATCTTATGAATAAACTTCCCTACAAATAGGCATTTAACAACAGAACTAGGATGCTGTAACTGATAAGACAAACCGCCTGATTCCTTTGCTCCCAGATATGGTAAACAAAGCAGGCTCTACACAAAATTCTGCACAAACTCATGTAAAGTCTCAGGGGACAAAGAAACCTGCAATCTGGCTTCCAACAGTGCAACAAGCTTTGACCTATTACTACCAACAACAATAAAGATGACCAATAGTCTCATCCTCCTGTGACAAAGAGGGCAACACAGCAAGGAACTAGACGTAGCTCAAACATCGTGCTCTAGCTTACCCGGCACAACGTCATCCTATAAATAAACCTATGCCGAGGTATATTAGCCCTATTTCCAAACTCCAATGTCTCTAATCAACCAACTCATAATGTGTTCGAAGCCAGTCTAGCACTTGCAATTTGTATTACCCAGCACATTAGCTTTTCCTTTATCACCATCATAACTGGTTTTCAACAAGTCTTTAAACATCCAAAATCTGCTTCCATTCCTAACTAGCCATTTGTTGACAATGGACTTCTTCCAAGTTTACCTTTAAGATAAAGATGATTGCACCCATTTCACCCAAAGACTATCTTGTTTTCTGAGCAATTTCCATATATGCTTCCCCATTGCGCCACATCCAAAGATAAAATCATGAAGAACCTAAACCGCTTTTTCGTTGGTACAAAACAATGTTCCAAAGAAATAGGAGGAGCCTTAGTGGTACACTGCCCTGACTTCCGCCAAAGGAAGTCCTACAAATGTCCATAACACGCTTCATACCTTCTTGAATAACAATAAATGGAAGGACCAATAAATATGCACTAGTCAAGAGAACGGAGGTTATAACTTGAGCTCTCAGTTGCATACTCAAGTTTTACACCCCAAAGTCGGATTCCTGAACAATTTTGTCCACCAATACATACAGTCATCAGAATTCAACTTTCTTGGAATAACAACAACCAGATATTTAAAAGGCAAAGTCTTATTGAAACCAAAAAACTATAGTCTTTTCCTTCACCTCCGCAGCAACATTACAAGAAATACACATTGAACTTTGCACATTAGCACTAAGCCCAGAGAAGCAGTGGAAGAGTAGCTAGTCCTCTCAAAGTTTCTACTAACGACTCAACGTCCCTTACCTAATCACCATATCATCAGCAAACATAGATGATCGGTTTCAAATGAGAACAGACTTGGAGTGATAGTGAAAAACCTGGGAACTTTACTGTAAAAGAGAGAATTCGAACAGTACTCCATACAAAGCACAAACACATAGGTGACATGGGATCACCCTGGTCAAAGACATCTTGCCTTAAAAAAAACCTTTAACTGGCCATTATAGGACAAGAAAAAGAAGGGGTAGAGCACAGGCATCTATCGTTGAATAAAAGTGGTAGGAAAATTCAAAGCAGTAAACATCCCCTGCAAAAAGCTCCAGTTCACAATAATCATATGCTTTCTTAACTATCCACTTTGAGACACACATCCTGGGAGGATAGACTTTCTTACCATACTGCCATAATGTCTTTGCCAAATAGCTGATATTCTGAACAATGTATCGCCTTACAGCAAAACAGTCTGGATTCTGAGCTATCAAGAAGGAAGAACTTTCACCACCTAGAACAAATGAGCTTAATAATAGCTTTGTAAATCACATTACACAAGCACGTCGGTCTGAAGATCAGGATCACAGAAGAAGGATGAGAAACCTTCGGGATTAGGCAAAGTAGTTCAATTCAAGTCCCTCACCAATTTATCATTCGCAAAATTGCTGGCACCAGCAGCACAAATATCTTCAACCACACTGTGCCAAGCTCTCTTATAAAGAGCTATTGTAGCCCTCTGGACCGGGGGACTTATCCCCAAGGAATAGAGAAAATGCCTGTTTGGATCTCCTCTTAGAAAAAAGCCAAGTCCAGGAGTGTTAATGATGATCCAATCCAAAAAGGTCCCTCCTGATGAACATCACATTGAAATTGAATGCAACCCCGGCCCCTGCAATAGAATCTAAACAAGTAGAATAAAATCCACAAAAGCTGAGAGAATCGCACTAAGGAGATTGCACCACCTCCCATCCTTGCTTTGATCGGCCCACTCTCTGTCTATACTGCTTGAGCTTCAAACTTTTATGAAAATATGAAGTAAATTATCGTCACCAATGTAGCCATTTAATCTTTTCTTTTTTTGAAGTAAGCAAAATGGCTTTTAACAAACCTGACTCCGAGGCAATCCTCATTTCCTGAGCAAGCAGAACTTGATTTGTATTCAAGCAAAGAAGCTTTCTGAACATAGCCAACTATTGTTTAATAACCTGATATTAGTGAAATACCAGCAAAACTAGCATAATCTCAGAGATCGAAAAACCTTCTTAAGCGCCTTAATTTTTGACAACTGAGACACATGGGTGACACCAACAACAGGACTCTTTCCAAGCATTAGAAATAATAGAATCAAAACTTCTCATGATTACACCCATTATTTAAAAATTTAAAAGCCGCTTCTTACTCACAAGCTATTCGCAAGTGAATTCGTGCAGGACATGATCCACCAACCTTCTGTCATAAACACTAAGTAGCAGTAAAAAAGAACAGCCCAATCATCATTGACCAAGATCTGTCTTTCGACTAAAATCTGGCCGAACACTCTGCTTATTGGTCTACAGAATACCGCTCCCAACCATGCTTTAAATCATGAAGATGAAATTAATCCACAACAATATCGAAAGTCCACTATATCCCGAGCATGAACTGGATTCCCCACTATCATCCAAAAAGGAGGACTATTAAAATCACAGAGAGCACCAAGGGCCTACTATAGTAGCATGAATATTCCTGCAAACCCTTCAAAGATCCATTTCTAAGATGGATCATTCAGACCATAAATACAGTAAAATAAAAATCTTACTAGAGCTTTATTCCAAACAGAAAGATGAATTAATCGAGGTGAGAGTGAAGCACTTTAACTCAAAAAGTCATCCAACTAAAGCAACTAACAACTCCGTCCTCCCTTTGATTATTGAAAATTCGAAGTACACACCAACCTCCAAACATGTTATTCATAAACATCAGCAAATCATCAGCGCTTAGTTTCAAGTAACCCTACTAAACCAGTTTTTCTGATCGTATATATATATATATATAGTAATATATATATATATATATATATATATATATATATTATTTATATATATAATATATATATAGAGAGAGAGAGAGAGAGAAGAGAGAGAGAGAGAGAGAGGAGAGAGAGAGAGAGAGTGAGAGGAGAGAGGTCAGGATTCCAATGAAAATCTTGTTTATGAAAACGTGAAAACTAAAATAATGGTACATTTTTAGGGAATATATCAAGCAGTAGGGGTACGCAAGACTTTTCAGCTACTGTTGATGAACTAGTACACGCGTACCCTTTAAACGCTTCACTTTTTTATGTACCAGATTGAAATGACAAGTATACTACATATATTAAGAATCGCTGACCTTTCCATCTCGAATCCTAGGTCCAAGATTACATTTTTTAGTTTTCACCTAAGGTTTCGTTGTTTTCACATGCATATCTCTATATATATATTATATAATAATATATATATATATATATAATATATATATATACTATTATAAGGACACACCACACACACACACACATAACTCTTCTGTTTGTGAGGGTGATTTAAATCCCTCACGTTCCAAACAGCAAATTATCCATATTCCACAAAATCACCCCTACTTCACTAGGAGGAACCAGTTCACACGCCACACCATATCTCTAGGTAATGAGTCAAAAACATTACACCATGAAACAGGGCATCAACTGAAGAAACAGGTTGCTTAGCAACTTTAAACGGAGTAATCTTACCATCCTCCTTGGCAAGAATTGGTTGTTTTACCCCCCGGAAAAGCTGAGGTCTCCATCAACAGTATGGTCGTCAAGGAGAACAGACAAGTTGGCCTTTCTTTTGTCTTCAACTTTGTGAGGCTTCTTGCTATGGCATTGAGCAGCCGCATGGTCCCATCTTCCACAAGTTTGACATAAAATTGGTTTTCCACTCAAAAGTAATGGCCAATTGACGGAAAACCGCCCCAACTCATTAACAAATTTAATAGACTCAGGAAAGTTAACCATTAGATTCTCCACCTCCACCAATACCTTGCACTAGGACATTTTCTCTTTCATTTTGAGTGGCATGATCCGGCTTAATGAGGAGTCCGCACAAGACTACAATCTTCTCTTCAACAGCAATCCTTCACCCAATACTTCAATAGAAAGTCAGGATCTAAATCCAACACGTACCGACGTGAATTGAGCGACATTCAGTCCAACCATCCTCCATTGTTAAGCGAAAATGGCCTTTTATCGAACGGTAATGTTGTATACAACGCTTCTTCCTTAGCCTCAAATTCAGAAGCGAAGAGGAAGAAACCTCGCTCATTGAAATTACCTTATCAATATTAGAATTTCACTCACATCCGTCCCCAAATCCTTGCAGAAAACTCTCAAAAGTTTTAAGGTGGGGATTAAGACCCATACTAAGCCACCCCCAATTGCCAATAATCAACTTTCCTCTGAAACATCATCTACAGTAAGGATGCAAAAGTGATTTATGAAGAATCACCATGAGCGACACCTATCGGGGAATTGCTGCTCCATCGGCCAACCACTGCAGGAGGGACGAGACCCACCAGCAGTAGCCACGTACAACTCCCTGATGTTCGATTGATGCTCACCGATTTCATCACATTAGCCACTCATTGAGTTTAGGTTTTTCACGCGCCGCACTAGTGAGTTCCAGTCACGATTGCTGCCGGCGAAAGATTGTCCGATCAACAATCCTCTTCCAAAATCGCAAATCAGGAAGCACCTGTTCTTTGCCTGTTGATTGAAACTGTCAGACTCACCTTAGTTGCTCTCCATTGTTGAGTAGAGTTTTTGAGATCCTCGCCCTCTGCACCTCCTTTCTTCAGCCTCGTCCTCGCATAGCAAGAGAGAGTTTAAAGAGAGAAGTGTAAAAGCGTTTTTCCTCTTTTTAATATACCCTATATATAAATATTATGTTGTAAAAGCTACTTTTATGGTTTGATGTGCTTTTTTTTTCCTTCTCAGAAATGCCTAAGATGGAAAGAAGCATCTAGAACCAACAGTATTAAAATGAATGGAAGATGTGACAATAAGTTGGCCTACTAAATTTGATGGAAAAAAATATTTAAGTCTATACAATAAGGGAGAGGGAAAGGTTAACATCTTATTCTATAGCAGTGGTATCAGCTTTGGCACAATAAAACGTTAAATTTCCTGGCATAATTCTTGAAAGACCAGCCCGTCGGGACATCGGGAGATATAACATGGCAACAAATTAGCAATGTTGTTTAATAGCATACTTACAAACCACATTGGAGGTATAGATGTAGTTTGAACTTCACATCCCTGAAAATGTTGCCGAATTTACAATCGTGACATAAGTGATTGGTTGTCATACTTTGTAACTGATTGGTATCAAGAGCATGACCTCGAGGCACACTATGCGGTAGTACAATGCTACTATTTTTTGATGTGGCCAATCTGGAGCAGTTTGGCGCATTAATGTCACTTTTGACTGGAATATGTACTCGATGATACTAATTTACTCAAAATCTTAAAGTGTTACATTATCTTGTCATACGATTTGAGCAATCAGGATGCACTGTAGAGATAATTGAGAAGTGTCCCATTCTGAAATCCCCCGGACGCCGCGCACGCACTAACAATCGACTATTTGCTCGCAACATTCTAGTATAACATTGCACAAGGCGCTTGACTAATCTTCATTGTCGTGTGTCCCGATTAATGTTTTTGATGAAAATGCATGTTCAACTGAAGACATCACGCTATATCTATTTCACTGGGGTGACAACAGCTGCGTATTTAGCAACATAAAATAAAAATAGTCTCATTCTTCAAAGCGAAATTCAGCTACATTACTCGGAACTCACACTTTCTAGAGTTCTTGTAAGGTAAGAAATACCCCAATAATTCTAATTAATACGTTTACACTATTAACGTCGGACATCTATTACTGTTTTGTTAAGGTTCTGGCCCAGGTCCATGAGCAAACAATTTTGAACTCACCTTTCGTCATTTGGCGGTGCTACGCTGGAAAGTCTAAACTTATTACCCGAGTGCTCATTTATTGTCACAAGCGTGCTTCGTAATACAGCTATCAAACGACTTACACTTATCATTAAGTTATAACTCCTACATTGGTTCAATAAACATATAATCTATGTCAACCATCTATATAGTTTCGACCATTTTAAATGTAGTGTCATACACATATCTCTGTTCTTACATTGTAATGTTTGTCCTAGTTTGTGCAAAACATGTATTTCAATCTTTGGGAGCAAATGGCGGAGCCAGATGTTTAGATTATGCGGGGGGGATGAAATGTTCTACAAGTCGAAATTCAATACCATCAGGGTGGATAGCACAATAATGAAATAATGTAACGTATCAAACATAATGAAAAGAAACTTGTTTAATACATTTCGGTCAACATTCTGTTCGTGATAATGCCAAATTAATTAAGTCTTACAATTATAGTACAAGAATCAGTTGAAGATGAAAAAATGAAAAATCAATATCAAAATTCTTCGGGTCTTCATTTATGTGTATTGTAGATGGACGAATCGAGTGATTCGTAGTGTGAGATCATGGGAACTTCTGAGGATACACATGCTTTTCTCATAAAAATGACTAAGGGAGAATCACTCTCTAAATTTCATCGCCCATTACTATTCACAACGTACTTTTGGACATATGATCATTGTGGGGAAGATCACCTTATCAACAACATTAGTGCGTAGACAATCGAAAGTATGTGTGAGAATTAGCAAATATAAGACAAGAGGGAATATGTATCCACTCATTCGTTCTGTTGTTTAAACTAGATAGACTCGTTGGAGGATGAATGCTAAGCTCATTTAAATTGTGACATCTTTCATGCATTTTTTCATATTGATTGCTGGAACAGTAAGTTGAAGTTCAAGAGCCATCAAGCAGTTTTAGAAAATTCTTCGGGATAAAAGAGGCAAACGTTTTGAAGTATCTTTTGTTAATTTGAATGAAGAGAAGTTACCTTGTAGGACTTAAGCGATAAGCAATTCACAGAGAGTAAGTAGCTGCATACTCCTCTCATTAAAATCGAATTATCCGGAGTCTCTTGAACGAGGCCACAAGCAACACTTTAAAAAATCCAACTCGAAAATGACTGTACGATTTGTTTTGATTTTAATTAAAACATGTAATCTTGATCTGTCCTTGAAGGAGTCAATAAAAGCATCCATTTTGCACGCTACTCTTACGAGACCGAAGACTTCGCAATTATCATTGATTTTTTGTTGGAAAACGAATGTTAACCTTCTCATGAAGCACGCACTTTCTCATCTTGCTCTCGTACATGATCTTAGCAACATTTTGTTGTGAAAGTTTACAAGTTCCACTGGCCATAGAACTTATCTTGTTCCTTTCTTTTGCAATGCAACACATCATTCATAAAGTGTAACCTTATAGTCCACATCAAAAATGCTACATAAAAATGAAATCAAATGTCCTCAAGATGATGTATAATAAGTTCCTCTTTGAACTGTCTTCTGACTGTAGCCATGCTTTGTAATATGCCACAAGTACTTAATATTGAAGGACAACAAGCGTTCATAATATTTCACAAGACACTTGTAATGAGATCCCGATCGGTATCCCCCGGCCTTTTCAATGCAATTTCTTGATTTAACCGACCACTTTTCAATTTCTCCACTTCTAGATGGCATGTGGCCCTTGTTGAGCTGAGTTTCACGAAGTATGTCCTTTCCTCTTAGAAGAAGGCCTCCATTTACATTACACATATAGCGCGAGATTAATTCAAAAAAGAATTACATCTATCTTTTTTTTGGGAAATTATCCAGGTACAACCCTGAAACTCTTGAGCGATTATCCACTAACTCCTATTGGCAAACATTTCCTGGTATCCTCACTTTGATTTGTGAGGTTTTTTTTGTGATTTTTTAAAATGGACTTTAACGGAGTGTTTAGTTTCCACTTCATGCCCTTTCTTCCCTTTTCATCATCATATTCATAGGTCCTTCGCCTTCATCTTTCACATCAAGATATCTCCCCAATTGCCCCACCAAATCAAAATACAAATTCTTGGCAAAATTATATTTCATAGCATCTAGCCAATTGATATGGAATTGCCTTCTTGAAGATGTAAGCGATTGACATATTTAGTCTTCTGCAAATTCATTGTTCCCAATTTCACCATTGATGTACACAAAAATCTTACACAAATTTTAACACCAATTACCAAATAATCACCACAAAATAAATTGAAAAACCAAATGTTTTGATTCAACCATTAACCTTTTTCGAACCAAATCTAAAATCTAGCAAGACAGAACAAACCAGAACAAAAATTCGAAGCAAGACAAAATCAAGAAATTGATCAAAAACAAGTTACATTCACTCGCATTCTGGGTTCGCAGATAGAAGTTAGGGATATTTAAAACTCACGATTATACTCCAAAATTCATGCTGCAATGCCATTTAGTCGAACAAATATAACGGTTTCGAGTAGATTTTCGAACAAAAGTTCATATTTCGAACATTAAAATGTACTAATTCGAATTAAAATTTAATTTTTTCAATCTGAAAATCGCAAAATAAATCAAGCGAACATGTTAGGAAGCAGAGAACTCCAGGCTAATTTGAGCAAAATCATTGCTAAACCGAACCAAAACTTTCCATTCTGAAAATTAATTGCATACTTTCGAACTCATGGCTCCACCTTGCGATATTATCACACAAAATTTGGCCTTATCGAATTATACAGTTGACAAGCAAACCCATATTTCTTCAAAAAATATCAAATTTTTGAGTTAGAAGATTTGAATGTGAAGATGGAATTTTGTATGTTTTGTTTATTGATTAGAGTGAGATTAAGTGAAGATTTGAGGGAGAAAAAAGGAAGGGTTTAGATTGAACTTTTAATTTGGTTTTTTTAATTAAATTTAATTTTTTGGGGAAATATAGAATTAAAAAAGAAGAAAGAGAGAAGTAGGGGTGAAACGAACAGAGGATGACTAGAGGAGAAAGGAGATAACGAGTGTTAACTCTCCGTTAAAAAATCACAAAAAAAAATACTGAAAATCAAAGTTCAGGGCTACCAGGGAAAGAGTGGCTAAAGTAGAGGGTTATTTTGGATAATCGCTCAAAGTTCAGGGTTACTGACATAATTTCTTTTTTTTTTTGGCAGGCTACTACTGTTGGATTGAAGTTGGTGAGCAAAACAATCGTATGTGTACTCTTGTATTGTATTCATGATCAAAGTCTTAAGCCCATTTTAGTTCACCTCTCATGTTACTAGCCATTAATACCTTGTCCTCTTATCATGGTTTATGGACTCAATGAATGTTCAATAGGTAAAACATAATAGCATCTTTTAAGGGATAAAGCGGGTAGTGTCACAACATGGAACAATTGCTAAAAAATCCTTCCATTTCTTACAACTACCACGATCAACAAGCCGCAAAACAAGAGGTCAAGTTGATCTTTTTGAGACACATCCACTAGATTCATTGGCCATATATAGCATAATGGTCATGACCCACAGTTCCTATATTATGCATTTGTTTGTATCTCTTTTGCACACAACTAATAATGTCCTTTTGCAATTGGTGGAGACAGTCAATCATACAAATTTTTTTGGGGCATTAATCTTTTTCGATGTAGAATATTTTTTTTCTCATGTCTCATCATCATCCATTTTCGGCAATAACCACCTTAAAAGGTTATCAAAGAAATGATTGCTACTTCAGTATTAATACGAAGTTCATCCCTCTCAATTCATGTAATCGAAACAGTCATAGCACTATGTGCCCAAGATATCAGAATCAAACACCTTAAAAAGATTGTCTTTCAATCGAATAGAGATATTTTTGTTTTTGGAACCTACTTACATTGTCAATACCGCACATTCAACAATGGATTTCTTTTTTCCATCTTTAAATTACATACTTTTCATAAGCATAGATTATGAGCACTTTTAATTCATCAATATGCTTATCTATTCTTTCTGGGGTTATTCATGCCCTAACACCGTTGAACAGATGCATCACCTCCCTTATTAATTTTCAACATCTTCTTGAACAAGAAGCAAACAAAGTAAATGAGAATCTTTCTCTATGCTTAATTCACTACTTCAAGCCAATTTCCTCACTCCTTGAACCAATTAACACCAAAAGAGGAAGATCGAACATTCATCTTTGAGGAAACATTGTGATTATTTTTGTTGGCAAGGTTTCTTAAGTATGTAAGCTCTCCTCACCGCATTCCTTTGTTTAGAAGGATAATTCATAATATTAATTCTTTTTCCGGGATCATGTGGAAGTAGTTCAACATCATATACTAACTCRTCTTCCTCCTCTTCTAAATCTTCTAATGGTACATTTCTACTACTTGGACTGCCATCTTGCATATCAACATCTTCATTTTGGGGAGAGGTAAACGAAGTAAGGTCAATACTTTCATTAGATATATCATCATTATGAGGTGCTTGACTTTGGGCGGGAGAAGAAGATGAAGTTGTTTCTTTCTTTTGTACATAAATTGTCGAAGATCGGGTTGCTTCCCCTTAGACTTGCGYTTGTTTGAATTAGGTGAATTGGAATCACTCGACATTTCCTATTTAAATTGAACACATAAATCAATCATATAATTTATTAACTTTTATTATAATTTTACCTCTTCTAACTTCTATTCTTCTCAAATTCTCAATTCAATAGTTCGATCTAGTATCTACTAACTTCAAGTAATCAAGTTATTCAGTTGTTCTTCAATTCTACAATTCCACTAACAAATTACTAAAACAACAAATCAATTCAATATTTCAACAACTCAACTTTTRAATAAATCAACAATTATATAACATTTCAAATTTTCAATTTACAAATCTCCAATTAAAACATAAATACATAATTARCTAACATCATAAAAATAMATAATCAACATTCAATCAATACAATCATGATTCATGAATCATTAAACTAAAATAATTGGTCTAATTTAAAGATATTTGGGAAATAAATCAAATAAGGACTTTGGACTTACTGTTATCCGCAAAGCCGAAATGCCAATGTCGCCGCTGCCGCCTTCTGCCCGTCTGTCGGACTGTCGTCGCTGGGCCGRTGCACGCCTCACTCGCTGCCTTGCTGCCGTTGTTGAGGTTTTGTTTGGGGTTCATTGGTTCACGTAAGAATGGGGTTTTTTTGGGTTATTTTGGGGTTTAATTATTATTTTCTATTTTCTATTARAGTACTACTAGTAGCTTGTATCTCTTATTTCATTAATTCATTATCATCATTTAKTTTAATTTTATAATTTATATTTTTTACTATTTATCAAAAAGCAAAGAGGCCCACTTCTTGAGAATGTTGACTTGCTTTTGCTTTTATGTCAGATTATTAATTTTGCTTGTTTACCTAACTTTCCTCTTGCTTTTGCTGTTGCTTTGCGTATAGTCTGATTTTTATTTTTTTTACTTTGTCGTATTTTTTCTAGCAAATTCTGGGGGAGTGAGGGCAACTTGACCCCTTCTCCTCGCCTTTGATACGGAGAGACTTCCTAAGGACTCTGTTATGGACAAAAAAATACATAGCTGACTTGTCTCTTAATTAGTAGAGTTTGACCAGCATGAGTTAATTAGCAGGTGAATAATGTCTCATCTACATGAGAAGACAACGATTATACGATTCTAGTGGCTCAGTCAGCGACAGCAAAGGTTGAAGGATGTGTAAGGATGGAATCAAGAGTATGCCCGAAAGGCAGGCTCAGTGACGTCAACGGACAACAGAACATTGGAGGAAAATGCGAGTGTTATGAAATAGATAAAAGAAGACGGCAAGCAGCGACAGAAGAAGTAAAATTCCCCACCACCCCGATCACCTCGGAAGCCTATAAATAGCAGAATGCGGCACATACAAAACAACAACAAAATCAACTATCTCTTTTTCGCATAATTTCCTTTAGACCTGGCTAGTAGCCAAGTTAAGTTTAGTTGAGCGTAGTCGCAGATTAGTCTAGCATAGCATAGTTCATACCTATAATGTGAGGCTAGTAAGTTGTTGATTTTCATCCTGATGTGTTATACATAGGAGGCTAATCATCCTTTTCTTGTAATCATGGTATTTGATATTCATCCTTTATAATGGATGGTGTTTGTCTCTTTTCATTTTCGTTGTTTAAAGCTTCCACCGTTTATCACAATATGTTGTCCTCCTTATGTCCCATCTCTTGTTTAATCTCTGATGGAGTAAGAGCCATTTTACATACCGAGTATCAATTTATCAGTAATCAGAGGGGCATGCCCTACCAAACTAAGAACAATATTTGGACGGTTGGTGATGTCTTGGTGTCGATGAAGTGCAAAATCAACTCAAATAAGTTTTTTATGGCGACCACATTTCAGAGAAGTTTGCAAAAGCATATTGTTTTCTCAACCATGGCCTACAGATCTACAACAGGTCCGACTCAAGACGGATGGTACTCATTCGAATCAATCTTGAAACCACTCAACGAATCTGGTATAATTAGAAACTGTTCCGCACAAACATGTGTTGAAGATCTTACTGCCTTTTGAGCAAATTCGATGTACTACAACGCAAAAGACTGGAACGGATTGCTCTAATACAGGGGGAGATTATACATCCTCAGCCAGTGGGTTTTGCCTCAATTCAATAAACATATGTAACAATGTATTGTTACATACTTTTGAAGATTCTGAAGGAGAATCAAGGAAATGTTAGAATCTCCCACGAAGATGGTCATATTATTAGGGTGATAACTTGTCCGAAGTTGCAAAGCTTTGGCTCCCACTGCAAGCAAGTGATTACCAGACAGGTGGAAGGATGTATATTGGATATCAAGAGACATTGAATGTACTAATGTTCATTATCAAGAAGTAACTACTGAGGTGTTACTCGGATTGGAACTTTAGTGGAGAAAGCATATCACAAATGAACGCGTTGCGAGTTTTGTAACCGCTATAGGTTCAGGAATAATGACGAAAAACTAGGAGGAACCACCTTAGCGTTAGTCACTAGAACAGCACTATGAGAGGAATAACGTCCCTCGGCTCTTCAGATTGTATCAAGGAAGAGTATCCCTCTCGAGATGCCAATGAGGCAAGGAGCAAGGGAAAGACAAGCGGGCCAAGGTCAGACATGAGTCAGCGCTATAGCCATGGGTGCATCCTGGAACTTCCTTTCGTCTGACTTCCTGATTAATATTGCCTGACAGCATCAATGGAAACCGTTCCCACCATTGGAACAACCTTGGTGTGGGGCAAAAACGGTTGATAGCAATTGGTAGGGGTTTCGCACAGTAGTGACAATTTTTAACAATGTCTAACTAAGGGACTATTCCTATCAGAAGGTACATATCATGTTGGCTCCTGAACCGCACAATCTAGTACTTTTCAAAAAACATGGGAATCAGGGGGTAAACATAATAGAGCGATAATTCACCAAGATGCATCCTCCCCGTAAGCGCCGTTGGGGGCAAGGTCCAATACACAAAGGTAATGCCGATGGGGAAGCCCAGACATGAGAGGCACAAAAACTACGATAATACTGGAGGTTTAAAAGCTTGGTTTATGATGTAGGACGGACAAATTAATAACTTTTGGGAGGACCGCAAGTCATCCGTTGGGACTCACTTATTATCAGAGACGTCCAGAAGTACATCAGCCAAAAGAGATCTACAGGGAGCCGGCATAAAATCTACCCGACCATCAGACATAGGCCAAGGAGCAGATATGACAATATCAGCTTTAAGAGAGGAGCACGTAAGGTTGCATCATAACGCATACAAGGTCACAACGTTGGTTGTATGGTTATAGTGTGAAGCCAACGACAGTGTCCATGGAGTGCAGACAGATCAACGAAGCGTGAGTGTGGTTGTAGGTGATGATCAAGAATTATCGTCGTACTTAGAATTGGATTGTGATAAGCTGATTGTTAATATATACTTACATCAAAACCAATAACAATAATTAATAAAAATAACTCTATACTTAATCTCAACTATACAAACATAATATATTAAATATAAGTCGAAGTATTCTAGGTTACATATCTGATGCAAAGTACCTACTTAAGCTTGTTACTAAAATAAGTACTAATGGAGATACATGATGTGTAATAGGATCCGTAATCGTACGCGGGTTAGGGATTCGTAATAGAATGGCTTATTAACAAGGACACACAAACTACAGTAATCATCTACAATGACATCACTAGGTACTGAGGCTCAAATGTTGGTAAAAAGCGACAAGAGCAGAGTACAAAATTAAATCGCTTTGATACGCGTTTCGCAGAAGCACCATGAAACAGTATTCGCTATATGACAGACTTAATATGATATGTATCTAGGAGTATCATGTGTTATTCTTTCAAATTAGTGAGTGTTTAAGATCAAATTTATTGTCATGAATGTAAATCTGGATATGTGTACACCGGAATAAATAGGTGACAAAGTAAGATTGTATTGACTAATTGCTTAACATATATTAATACTTAGTTAATTAGTTACATCTGTAAATTAGAATATGACATAATTCATATTTATTTTCTAATGATTTAGAGGGAGAGAGGTGCATGTACAGGAAACTGATATAATGATTGTTGGTTCATAAGTGATAACAGAAGAAGGGCGCAAAGACATACTGGAGCTGAAAGTAGATTAAAAAAAATAAATTTACAGTTTCAACAAGCACCTATTGTTATTCAAACTCCAGGGTTGTTCAAGCAGACACATGATCACGAAATTTATTAATCAGGAAATACTCAGATGCCCGGAATGCACCAATATGTATTCCAAAAATTCTTAATGGATATCGATCAAAACACTCGCGTCGACTTTCGACTCGATATCCAAAATTTCGGATCGGATAATCCGAAGTTTCGAATCCGGATCGCAGATCAAATAGACAACTATTTTACCTATTGTTGCTAATTTTCTTTTGAGTTATTTGAGAATAAAATTTAACCATGAATAACATCAACCTATTGGTTAGGTTACTCCACTTATTAATCTCAACAGATCTAGTAATCTACAAGAAATAATCCAGACCTTGTTTACTCTTATATCTTCCTCATTTATATTTTTTACCTTGACACTAGACTAATCAGGGTCAACATATTTATATATTTATTTTTTTCTATTAGAACGACCTTCATGAATACCTACCATTGAAATTTTCGTTTTCGTTAGATATACCCTCACGCGAAAAAACATTTCTACCAGGTAATACCCCAGTTTTAGTAGTGTCTACGTGATAACCAAACACGTGAATTCTTCTTATTACTTAATAATTTTTTTTGGTGATGCTTGTGCTTTTTAATCTATTTTGTGCATTGTGATGCGCTATTTTAATTTATAAGAATTATAATTTTTTACATTATTTTAAAAAATACTAATAGCTGTATGAGTGGTAGAAATTTAAACATTAAGGTTATATTGAGAAAGAGACGTATCAAAACTCAAGTTATATTGTGGACGAGAATTTTTATAGGGTATCATTGTAGAAAGCACAAAATATAAGGGTATTTTATAGAAAATCCCTTTTCTTTTAATTCACCCTACCACACCCGCTCCCTCACCATAACAATACCGCCGCTGCCCTTACCTAGCCAAACCCTAACGTCATAATTCACGCACCACCCAAATGACACCACGCACCACCACCTGATTTGACCCAAAATTCAAACACACCACCACCTAATTCGACCACAACCTAATTAAACAACACGCACCAAAATCGTGGGTTGGGTTTGAAATCTCTGAAGTGGACTAGGATCAAAAGTCGTCGAATTTCAAACCATCACTTGAAGAATGGAGGAAGCAAGTGTGCGAGAGATGAAGAGATGGAGGGTGTGCGAGGGAGGCGATTTGGAGTTGGGTTCGAAGGAGGAAGAGATGGAGGGTGGGTGGTGCGAGGGGGGTTAGTTTCAAAGGAGGAAGAGAGGAAGGCTGGGTTCGAGTTGGGTGTTGCGAGGGGGGTTGGATTCAAAGGAGGAAGAAAGGGTGCGAGAGAGAGGATGAGAGGRCGCTGGTGCTGGGTACGGTGGTTGCGAGGTGTGAGGGGGTTGTGTTCGAAGGAGGAAGAGAGGGTGCGAGAGAGAGGATGAGAGGCCGGTGGTGAGGTACTTGGGCCGGTTGTAATGGTGGTGGTGCTTGGAGGAAGAGGAAGGACTAAGGAGGCTGGTTATACAAATAAAAAGAACCAATCAGAATGCACCACGTGTATATATGACCCTTTTAGCAGGTCACCAAATGCAATTAACGGTAATAGTGCAATATGGGAAGATAAGGGGTAAAAGTGAGATTATTTTGTAATTACCTCAAGATCGGATTAATAAGAGAAGACCACAAAAGGGTGGGATTATTCATTATTTCCATATTATTTTATTATTTAATGAAAAAATCGGGTATTTCGGATATCCGAAAGTGAAAAAATCCGATCCGAAAATTTTCGGAAATCCGTTCCGAAATATCCGAACCCTTAAAAATCGAATTGGATATCCGATTTTTCGAATCGGATCGGCTGGATCACGGATCAGATCAATCGAATCGGATATTTTTGAACACCCCTAATTCAATCAAAATTTTTTAATAGGTTTATAACCATATCAGATCATTTTTTTTACAACAAGAAATCAAGTATTCGAATTTAGCTAATTTCATAAAGTTTACGTTTGTTATTTATAATTACTTACACTTTGATATTTTTTATTAATCAATTACTCTTGGGAATTTTAATATTTTATTAATTTTGTTATACTAATATTTTTAATAGTAATTGTCAAAATTTGTTTGGAGATAATCAAAACAAAAAAAATCCTATCGATTTTATCTTTGAAAAAATAGGAAATTAAAATTAAACAAAAAAGACTTTATAAGAAAATAATACGGAGTGCAAACTTAAGGAGGTATTCAAGACTAGCTTACGCACATATATCATTTCTTATTTGTACCACACATAAAAGCTAAAACTAAAAAGTTAGAAGTTTACATAAACATACACACCATGATCGTGAATCGTGATGACTAAACAATAACAATAATCCATTTAAATAAACTCTAAATTAAAGTGGCGCTAGTCAATTACACTTAATTAACTAATATAATAACCTAAGGGAAAAATAAAAAATATAATAAAAAATCGGAGTCGATTATTTAAAGAATTTTCGAATCCAACCTTCTTCCAACATGGAGACAGATTGTTTAAACGATTTGGAGTCTGATTATTTTAATCAACCTTGGAGCGTTTTTTTTCCTCGAATCGGGGTGACTAGGGTCAAATTCGACTGATTTACTATCATTATTTGTAACACAATACTTGTACAGTTGTACATATCTTAACAAGATTTTGAAAAATAAAACTCTTGTCGAGACTCAAGAGTGGGCAACACCAATTACCTTATATGGAGTATTATTTTTTTAAAATTTTTGCATTTTAAGTGAAGTTGAATAAATGAATCTTGGGTAAAAGTTTTTTTATTATATTATTTTTTTTATGCAAATCAATTATAGTCGGGAAGGGGGTATGAGGATTGAACCACTAACCACATGATTAAAGGTGGGTTAAAACTACTACACAAAGTGTAAAATAATGAAAATCTTGTATGAGTTTGAATAGCTTAAAAATGAGTAAAGTTAATGTGACAGAATCTTAATTCTGAGGGACAAACATGTCATTAGATGATTGTATAATTTTTCTGAAGGTGAAGTTTAGCACCATCATATTCCTCAAATAAACTTCAACCTCTATCCTAGGTAGATCGAAACGTTTTCCTTTTTTATATGTACTAAAAAATTGCAACGTTCTAAAAATGGTGCATGAAACCACAACTTTCTCTCTTAAAAATTATATTGGGCCCCATTTTTCATCGCTTTCACGATTCACTCTTACAAACCACAGAAAGAATATATTCACTATATTGCAAAATTAACCAGAGGGAGTAGGCATAAAGGTTGGACTAACCATGTTGCACAAATATTGTGCATGGAAACAAAAGAGAGAGTCATGTTGTTTATAGACTCTTGACTAATTTTATGAAAAGAGGCAAGTAACACCCTGATTCATGTGTTTGTGTCGGATGACTCGTGTCTCATTTTTGAGATTTTGTACAAAATTTTTATGCTAATATTTAGACTATTTGTCGTGCTTGACCAAAATTTTAAAATTTTGCTCACTCATGACCCTTAAATCATAACTCATCAAAGTGTCTCTCGTGTCATCATATTGTGCCATTAACTAGCTTATGCCGAATCAGACTCAACTCTCATCGTGTCCCTAATCTCATGTCACCATGACATAATCCATTAAAGGGAGTATGGCCATAGTTGTGGCCTTAGGATTAGTGGATAGTGTCTATACGGGCCAAACTAACACCAGTGTCGTGCTAGACTCATACCAAATTTGTAAAAATGAGGCTCGTGCCAGCGAATCCACGTGTTGTGTTGTTTTTGTAAAACTGTTGACAATGGCGTTAGTTGTATCCTATTCAGAGTAAAATGACTACAAAAACTATAAACTCTTCCAAAAACATCCCATATGAGCTTTTTTAAAAAGGAGTCTTTTTCTCAAAGTTCTTCTAAAACCTCTAACTTGCAAATACCCAAAATAGCTTTTTGAGTTTTGTCAAACCTCTCTTTTCTCTCAGATCAATCATCTTCTTTTGCTCTTAAACTCTTACTCTCAACATCCCCAATATTTTCTCTATGTACAAAATCAATGCGACCAAGGGAGACATTAAAGTGGGCCTAGTCATGTTGCAAAGTCTTGTGCCATGGCAAACCAAGAGAGTCATTGTGTAGACTCCTTGACTAATTTATAAAACAAGGCAATACACACTTTGATTCATGTTTTTTTGTCGTGTCGACTTTTTTGACCTCTCATTCAAAATATTATGCAATATTTAGATTATTCATTGTGCATGAGCCAAAGTTTCAAAATTTATTCACCCACAACCCTTTACCCATAACTCATTAAAGCGTCTTTCATGACGTATTATCCATTAACTAGACTCTCGTCATGTCAAGCCGATTTTCATACTAGCATGACCCAATCCATTAAAGGGGGTATTATAGCCATGCGGGACAAATCCACGTGCACGCTCGTGGAACTTGTCCTAGGTGGTTTTGCTTATACGAGCAAGATAATGTCGTAGTCATGTCGTGTTTATGGCAAAATTTTAAAAATGAAACTCATGTCCAGCTCAATCTCATGTATTCATGCCACGTGTCTTGCTTATAATTCTTTATGTTATACTCCCTTCGTTTTTTTAATGTTCCATATCATTTGAACGGTTTTTAAGAGTGATTGAATTGAATAAAATAGTTAGTAAGTTGGGTAAAAAGTTGAATAGTTAGGTAAAAGAGTAGATGTGTGAATGAAATTTCATGGAAATAGTAATTTGGGTGGAAAGATTGGTAAGTAATGAAAGTTGACTTTAGAAAGGGTGTAATTCATTAATGTTAGAGTAAATAAAGTAGGTAAAATGTGAAAAAGTTATTTTTAGATTGGTTTGGAACAACTATTTAAAAACATCCAAAATGAAACTGGAACTAAAAAAACGGAGGGAGTATAATTTTTTCTCTAAAAAGAGCGTGCTCATGTGTGAGCAGGCCCACATGCTTGTGCCAATTTTTTAAAATGTTGTACACAATTAGCCCATTTGTTGACGTGCCTCTCATGTCGTATCGTGCTAACTTTAGGATAATGTTGAACCGCGCACTACTCATGTCATGCCTAGTTGACCTTGGTGCTGGCCCGACCCATATCCGGCTCTGCAAATCTGCAATACATGCGTAGCCCATTAGGGCACTCACAATAAGAGGTTTGTCATGGGGTTTTTGCAGGTGAGGTGTAAGGTTTGATTTTCAAACCTCTTATTGTTGGGGATAGTTGATGAGGTTTGTGTAAGTTGAGAGGGGTTTGAAATGTTGAGAGGGGTTTGTATGYGTGTGGTGAAATTTAGGTGGGGTATGGGGTGTAAAATAAAMAGGGAWWTAAAATAAAATTAGTTTAAAGTTGTTAATTAATTTATATTGGGTTCCACAAWCAAACCCCTAAAAGGTTTGAACTATTGTTAGTGAGGGTYTTGTTATGAGAGAGGTTTGTGTGAGATTGATGTGACAAAAGTTSAAACCTCTTGTAAGTTTGAACTTTAAACTATTGTGAGTGCCCTTAGACATTAAGCCATTAAATTGGTAAATTGGATTGCATTATTATTACTTATTAGCTCCAAAAGGACTAAGACAATGTGTGTCGCTATCCACACGGCAGATATATCAAAAAGGCGAAAAAACGAATGTCATACCCAGCTCTCAAACTGAAGCATTCTATCAATGGAAGCAACAGCCTCTATCCTCGCCTCTCACTTCCACGCTTCACTCCCTTCTCTTTCTCTCTCTAAACACTCTCTCGCTCCTAAACCTTCACCTTCCTCCTTATCCCATCTTCGCATTTCCATTTCTACCCTTTCATTCCCACTCAAATTTCTCCCTTACCCCTCCAACACCCAATTCACCAAACCATCTTTTGAATTACTGTGTGCTACCGAGGGAGTTGCATTAGAGGAAATTCCCAAWGAAACGCAACAAAAGGTTCAAAAGAGAAAGCTTTATGTGGTGAATTTGCCATTTTCACTTTCTTCTGATGACTTGAGAAAACTTTTTAGTGGCTGTGGTACTGTCAGGGATGTTGAGGTAATTTTGTTTGGGAATTCTTTGTATGTTTGKTTTGCTTAAAGTTTGTGTTTTTTTGATTTTTTTTAATCGGGTTTTAATTGAATTTGCTGTTTTAGCTTATTAGGGATAAAGGTGGGAAGAACAGAGGATTTGCTTTCGTTACAATGGCTTCTGGAGATGAAGCTCAAGCTGTTATTGATAAATTCAACTCCACGGTAATTTAATTTCTTTCTTTTCTACCTTTCTTTTTTATAGCTTCACGATGCATAGTGATTGGTCGTGAAATTGACCTTGCCTTTGGCTTATTCGCACCACTTTGCTGTGACAATCATGTCGAAAGTCTATTCTAGACATGCCATTCTGCTTTTTCTATTGCACGTTTCTTATTTGTGCTAATATCCCAATGTCAGTTTATGCTGTCTTATTACTATTGTTGAGCCAATGTGAGGCTGGTCGTACTCCTATTCGTTGTGCACAGGGGAGTTGTTCATGATGCTTGACTACTCAAGAGAATTCGCATTGTGCCTTTGATGGGTGCCCCATTTTGCTGCAGGTACAATATTTTTCCATAATCTTTGCGAAATCATTGCAATTGTATACAGGGCATAATATATTGCTTAAATGTAGATGATTCAATATTGTACATGCTCTTTCTTTGACATATGTGGTTGATGAACCGCTTGAGCTTGTGAGGCGCCCCAGAAAACTCTGCAAATATTCGGCCGTAAGGGATTCTTTCATGTAAGGGGTCATGTCAACAATTCAGCATGAGTGGATTCTTCATCCTTGTGACCGTGGTATTCTCGTGCAGCTAATTGTCTTGGTGGGTATTCGAAGTATTGGTGCATACTCCATGTCTTCATATGTGCATTTGCGAGCTTGACCCGTGAACTCTTTCTTTCCCTCGAGAGTGATAGGCCAATATGGGAGAAGCTGCAATTACCTTCGGCAGTTGACACAGTGAGGCCTTATGACAAGCCTGTGCTTTTGGAAAATGCATTGAATGGTTTAAGTATAGCGATCCGTTCGAACTTGAGAAACCACCAAATCTCTTCTATTACATCTCTTAGATGGAACAGCTGCCTATGCAAGTGAGTGTGGCTAGGCAAGCATGCATAGCAAAAACAAAATCGTTGAAGTAGGTAAGAGGACTTAGGACGTGGCTCCTTGAGACCCTACACTAATAAGTCTAGATTTGAAAACTTCTCTATTAAAAAATAAAAAAAAAAAAAAAATAAAATGGATTGACCTAGAATGCTGCTCAAAGAAGACATGGACCTAAGGAGTTGCTGGAGGGAATGACAAAGGAATAGGGGGAGGCAAAGTGGAGGATAGCGCCCAAGAAGATATGAGCGAGGAAGCTTCGTGGTGAGAGTTTGGGTGCAAAGAAGAAGACGCCAAGGAACAAAAAGAGGAGAGAAAGAAACAATCAGAAAAACGATTGCTTTATTCACACTCTGTCGTTTAATTAATGTTTATTTATTAGTTAATAAGTAACTTGGTCTCTGGCGCTTTTTTGCAATGTACTAAGTAAACTTTGTTTATGCGACTGTGAAATAATTTTACTTTTATTGTTAATGCTCATCTTCTCTTACAAGTAGTAATTAAATTACAGAGTTGCATTATTTATTTACATCATTTTTTAAATGTCATAGAAACTTCGCCATTGCCATTTTCTCTTTCCTTGCAAACAAACAATGATGTGCACTTGTGTATTAATGAATCGAACCTCAAAATGAGGTGCTCTACGTATCCCGTTGGCGGAATCTGGTCAGTCTGTAGTTTTGCTGTTACTGTTCTTTTATTGTTGAATGCGCGTGCACGTCGTATGACGTTTAGACGTAATACTTCTTGAGTTTGGTCTAAGTTGTTAAGACTATAAATTGCACCATTCTGTCCATTAATTGCACTACCCCTTTTGGTAAGATCTTCTGACAATATAGGTCTACCCATTTACGGTGCGAACTTTGCCTGAGGATCAAGGACTGTTTTGTTGTAAGCCTTTGAGAAACCAAATCACTTTTTGATGTTTCATGAATTTGACTCGCTAGTTGAATGTCGATTCACCCTCTTTTTTGCATGCACATGATGCTAAGGCTGCTAGACCATTTTCGTGATCGGCAAGACTAACTGTCAATCTTGCCCTAAATTACAACTTTTGCTTTTAAGAGCTTGCTTTACATTGAAACAATGATATAAATGGGATTCTAATTCAGACTAGTGACTGCTTCAGTTCCACTTAGCACCAATGAGGGAGAACGAAGTAGCACCTGTTTGACTGCGAATAGAGGTTTTGACCTCCATAAGACCAACGTATAACTTTTGTTGGCCAATCTTGTTTCTCTGTATCTTAAGATTAATTTAATTTTGAGGCTTTATGCTGCTTCGATGCTTGTTGGCTTGCTACATTTTTTTGAATTAAATTTTGATGCAAATTAATAAGTAATTTTTCTTTGACTTAGAATATATCATTATTGAATTGTATTAGTAGGGTAAGGGTAATTTTGGTTGGACACCCCCAATTATAGACAGAGCTCATTAATTATAGATTTACAACAACTATTTAAATTTAAATGTCATATTATGATATTAAGCACTAACAATGAATTTCTTAATGTTTTACTGCTCCATGTATTTTAAATAGGGAAATTCCGGGGATCAATACCTGTTTCGACGCGTTTTTAAAAAATCAAATACCTAATTTTCCAGTTATATTTTACGTAAATAACTAGTTTTGGGACCAAAATTTGAAAACGTACCTAGTACAGAAATTTTACAATAATGTTCATTTTCTATTAAATATACGGGCCCCAACCCACTTTTGTTTCTTCGTATCTACATGTTACTAGTCACCCCCACATCTTACATCGTCACTGCCATCGCTTACCCGCCATCCACCTCCACTTGCCACTTCACCATTCCAAAAATCCACTTAAATGTTGTCTTTCATTAATCAACAATCACCACAATCACACATAAGCAACATCAATTCATATATATCCAATAAAACTTCGATTGAAAAAGGTAAAATGAGCATATAACCCGCAAACCCATTGGCACACCATCCGACAATTTGCAGTCACCCCCACACAAACGACCTCGAGCACGACACTATTTGGTGCCACCATGAGAAAACCAGAAAGGGGCAAAAACCACCGCGAACACCAATATGCACACCACCCAAACTCACATCAAACCCCTAAACATCAGAATTTAAACTCACCCGAACCCCAAACATTGATTCCAAACCCAATTCATCACGACACGAGCCTTCAGAAACCTAGCAGCTCTTCCAAGCAAACAGCCGAGCCTTCACTTATGTAAGTGATTGGAATGAGATTTGATCGATTATGATGATTATGTGTTTAGGAATGAATATGGAATGAGATTTGGAGAATAAAATGGAATTTGTTGAGTGATTTAGTCTAAGATTTGAGTAGACCATTCAAAAATGTAGTAAGAAAATGACAATCTTACTGTTGAATGTAGGAAAGGGAGGGAAGAAAGGCTGAGAGAGAGGGAGATTGAAAGAGAGAGAGAGAGAGAGAGAGTAATGGGGGGAATGAGAAGAAAGGGGAAGAGGAGAAGTACAGTAAGGAAATGGAAAAGAAGAGACGAGGAAGGGGGGGGAAATAATAAAAAATTGTAGGGGCCCACCCTATTAACTCTTTCGTTGCATCTTGGCCTACATTTTGTTGGATCGCTGAAGTACAAGAGGGGGGGGGGTGTGAATTCTGTATCTAGAGAAACTTGAAAGTTTTTGCGGAATTAAACAATGAAAGTAAAGAACTTAAAGACGGGAGATTCAATAAAACAAAACCTCTCCTGACAAGGCGCTAGAGATAACTTACCTGATTGCAAACACAGGATATTTCTTCTTAGATTAATTGGAATCAAAGCCTAATACAATCTTAAGACCTCTTTCAAGACCCACTATCTTGAAAGCGTCCTCTCGAACCACCCCTTGTTGAATCGAGCACTTCCTCTCTTGTAGACTCCACTCTCATTTACAGCCACTCTAGTTCTCACACCCAAGCTCTTCAAGAACCACTATCTTGAAGCACTTATAACTGATTTAAACTCTTAAAAAGTTTGGCACTTAGAAAGTTGCAGTGACTCTGAAATATTAGCTCATTTGTCTATGCTCAAGTGTTTTTGAGAATGCTCATATGTAATAGTGAAGTACTTCTGTATATAGCAAAGTTCGCTAGAGGAGGAAAGTGCGCAGTAAACTAAGTCACTACTTTCATGATCTCCTAGAATCTAGAGGGAACATCTTTTATGAATTTTGAGCAGCACATTTCAAACACCCACTTCTCACAAACAACAGTAAAAAACATTTCTCCACTACTTCCTAAAATATTTTTCAACAGAATTTCTTTCTTGGAAACATGAAGCTCAAATGCACGATCTCCACATATTCTACACTTAAAAATTGATTTTTTCCAGTTCGTTTTTCAAATATATTTCCTTAAACCAGCTTTTCTATTTATAAGATAAAGTTGTTTAATTCATAAACCAATTTTAACAAGAAAACTCATTTGATATAAAAGATAGTTTTATTTGAAAATATAGTACAATTACTCCAATTTTATTTTATGCAAATTCACGTTTTATATCAAACGTCATAATTTTTTAATAAAATCATTTAAACCTAAATTTCATCTTAATTCTCTAAGCAATCTCCAACTGTTAATGTCAAACTACAACAAGTCTCAAAATATAAAATAATTAAGTCTGTATTGACCACTGATGTTCCTTGGTGCACCATCAGTCTTGTTCTTACGGTCTGAATGAGGCACTCGAGTTCCTCCATGATCGAGTTTCTTCCTTTAACTCTTTGCAATTTGCGTCCAAAGTCACAGAAGTTCTTTCCACCTGGACGATCATAACTCCTTGAAGACTTCTTTGCATACGAACCTGCAAGCACAACAATAGATACAACACATCAAATACACACAATTGGTTTTGCTTTCTGTTTGTGTCATTCATCAACAACCGTTAGTGTTAAACTTTGTTAGTAGGAACGATTGCAAATAGATTCACGAAACTAGGTATTTAAGATAAAATAAATTAGAAATTATGGCCATTCTATTTTCAAAAATCACCGAAAACTAGGAATTTATCCCCATAAATTTTCCTTTTAAAATATACTGAATGCATACATCGGTGTGCACATAATATAAAATTTATAAAAATTAATATAGTGAAGATTTTATTTGATTTCATTGTGAGTTTTAACTACATACACTTGCATTATTATATTTCCTGTTTTAATCTTAACTAAGATATAGTCTGACCCTAGGATCGGATAACTCCCAATCAATTTTCATTGGTTAAAGAAAACATTAACAATGTTTATTTTATAATCATCTCTCTCTATATTTATTCACATATACTATTATTTTATTTTCTTGTTGTCTTAGAGGGTTGCACCCTTAGGGTTGCTCAATCCTTTTTTTCTGCTTAAACTGCATACACCATCTTAAATATTATGATATAAAAAGTGCATATATATTCCAATAATGTTCACTTAATCTCTTTGTTTCGTTATATGTTATTTTCTTTATTGGATTATCAAATATCAATTTCATCATCTAATTACATTTAAACTTTAAAAGCCTTCCTATTGCGACAAGGATAGATAAACTAAACAATAAATCTTTAAAAAAACAAAAAAGAATACGGAGTAGTTTCTACACAAATAACAACGGTGGAAAGAAAACAGACAGTTGTGTATGCAAATTGAGAGGTTGACATTGACAAGAATGGAAGGATTGGACCAAAGGAGTTTATCAGCTATTATAAATATTGTCCCATCTACCATCTCTCTGATGGCATTGCTAAATGTAATAAAGGTCTGTTTAATTTTCAGCCTTTCTTTTACACTTCAGTTCAGTTTCCTACTCCTTAGTGAAATCAACAGCATTAAAATCAATTTCATTTCAAAGCTCTTAATAAAAAATCCAGACTACCAAACACCCTTACATACACCCCTAATAGGTTTTTGTTTAATACTGAAGCATAATCGCAACTAAAATTAGAATCAACGACTCTATAACAAAACATTTCCTGTACTCCAATGCGATCCCACTCTTAAGTCAGAATTGCGCTAGGGTGCTAAAATAAATGAGAGGCCATAGAGGTACTGTTTCATGAGGATTACGTTACCAATGGCCTTGAGCTTAGACATTTATGTAGATAGTTGGAAGTTAGACAGCTGAAATAGTTGATAAGCATATAACCGTTTGTTTTCAATGGCAGTATATATAAGGATTACCATAATAACAATGAATTGTGGTTGAGTAACTTTGGGGTAGACATAAGTAATTATTGGGACCGAACAGCATTGACAGCATAAGCTTGCATGAACTACCCCGTTGCTCTGTTTCTTTGGACTATTATGGAGCTACTGAAAACTTAACTGAACTGAACTTAAATGTACTACTTGAAACGTTAACTTAAATTAAACTAAATAGAAATACATTATTTATGAGAGACAAAATATTAAGCTTAGGTAAATGAACTTAACTTAACTTAATTGAACCATGAACTGAACTGAACTTATGAACCATAGAATAAGGCTCTGTTGCTTTGGACTTAATTGGAGCTAACTGAACTTAAACTTAACATTAACTTAACTAACTAAATGATAGTTTTATGAGAGAAGAATATTAGGTAGGGTAATGACTGAACTGAACTGAATTATGTAACATAGAATAATCCAAAGAAAACGAGCCCAAGTCCAAAGAAACAGATCCCAAGTATCTTCACCTTTTTTTAATGAGTAAGTGTTGAAAGATCCTACCAACCTCACCTTATACCTTTAGGGGTGTTTGTTTTATAGGAATAGATGTGAAATGGGAATTTTATTCCCAATGTCTAAAAACTTTTTTCCCAGTTTGGTTTGTGGAATGAGATATTGAGGGGAAGGGGAATGGATAATTGGTGTTTCAATCCCATGGTATTTATTTACCTTGAGGGGGTTGGTATTAGTAGGGAATTCATATTTTATTTTCTTTTTTTCTCCTTTTTTTTCTCAAAGTTTTTTTTCATCCAATTTTATTTCCATTTTTCCCTTTTAATCCTCAGTTATCCAAATCATACCAAATAAGGGATTTAATTTATCAATTCCCACTTCCTAATTCTCATTCTCCTATATTACCCAAATTCTCTTCCCACTGGCCACACGCTTCGTTCTATGGTAATTTCTGATTTACTATTATGCATTTATACACTTAGCAGGGGGTATGCGAAAAGATTGCAATAACGGGAATGAGGATGACACGTTGATCAAGGGCCGAAAGCTTGGGGCCTGGAAGTGACAGTTTTCACTTCACATTGTTGGGAAGAAAAATTATTATTAGTACATGTAGCGATTGTTTTTTCAGTCGCTAAATTAAAATGCGATAGCAAATCCAATAATTCAGTAATTCAATAAATTAGCGACCGCTTTTCGATCGCAAACTTCAAAACCGTAATTTCGAAAATAGAATTTTGAAATGTAAGACTTTTCTGTTATGAAACATTTAATATTATTGTATTTGTTTTTTTTACCCGCTTTTATCCGAGTTTAGATTTCTCATTTGTTGTCACCACACTCCCAAAATCCTGTCACCACCACTAGGTTAGTATGTCTCATGAAAGTAAAGAAGAAAACATACATGGAAATTCAAGGTATATGTAAGTATATAACTGAAGAGTTCATGATCCTAGGTTCCCAGCTTAAAATAAACCTATCTACAATAAATGACATCAACTCAATGTTCGAGCTGACATAGAAATATTGATCATGCATTCAACATCATGATTCACAATTATAGTTTTAGTTAGTACGATTTAAATGACTCAACACAATTCGAACGATTCAAATGTAAGATAGAATAAGAATCGTTTCAATTTTGAACAATATTTGAATTAGTTACTAAACTATCGCTTGACAACTAATAACTGAATCAGCGAGTTAGTGCCACTATAATTGAGTATTTACAGTAATTCCTAGACATCCCTGTATCATGTGTGCTGTATTTCTGTTACCTTAAATGCTGCTTTCAAAACCAGTCCTAGGACACGAATAAAATACTCGAGCATATAGTCATATCCTCAAAGTGGACTAGTTTTATGAGAAGCAAAACAGATGTACCAATTTTCTGCAAAAATTACCAACAACTCCCATTTAAAAGGAATACCCCAACGCGTACATAACATAAGAGTGTTTTGCACAGTTGTATTCAGTGAGTTATAACACAGTTCATTCGTATCCTATGAACATACATTTATAAGCTTCTACGCTAGTATACTTGTCGGTTAATAATTGCATATAGCATCTAGTTGCGGAATGAAGGAGAACCCGTAAAATCTACACAGCGCGTATAAATTTCGCAACTTTCATTTTTCAATTTCAAATGGAGACAACATACGTTCTTCTTCTCAACTGTTACCCATAGCAATTCCATAAAGAATGTCTCCATTCATTCTTCTATGACCTCATCAATCCAACGGTTGGTTTTCGGAAACTTCTTTCTCAATCAACCACAGCGTAGATCATCTGAGTTAGCATACCTCTTCCCTTCAATTGTAGTTCACCTTCACGTATTCTGCTCACTGAATTTCAAGCGAATGGAACGACCCGATAATTTCCTATAAACAATAGCTTACACATTGTCATTTATATACTGACAGCTAACATGAAACTACTTCAACACTGAGATTCTATACTCATCTTACATGTGTTCATGTTGCTAGATTCAAAATAGTGACACTTAAGGCAAGGACGGTACCGTTAACAAAACAATGGAATAAAAATTTGAAGCATGATGAAAGAGTGATTAATACTCTCAGAAGATAGGGTTACCAATGCATGCAGCCAAACAACTTACCACACTATTCAGCCTTTCAACTTCAATTAGCATACTTGGTTTACAAAATAGTCGGGGCCTTGGTAACTACACAGATAATTCACTTTTGATTCATGTATCAAACTCCACTGGTGAGATTAAGATCTTTTAATGATTTTGATGTCAAGAGGTTACAGCCTAGAACTTCAAATCAGCTTTTCAAGTACAGCATGAAAAGTATTGGAGAACTTGCTTCAGGCAGGAGCAGCGCTGCCAACTCATTGAAAGAACTAGCTAGTCTGATTGTGGATTACATTAAAAAATAGGAAAAATTGCAACAAACTACGCATTTTTTCACTTTGAAAACCACTACCACTTGTTTTTTTTTTTTGAAAACAACTACCACGTGTTTTTTTTATAAAGTTTGCCGACACACTGGCCCACCCCTGATTTTCCAGGTGAACAAAACCACCAAACCGCACGTGGGGCCCCAGTGGGCTAGTTTTTCCGGCCAAACTCCGTAATGTGCGAATTACCCTAATAACCTGCCACTGATCCCAATATATTGCTATTTTTTTCTTTTGTGTCCCTTCTTCTTCCCCTTTGTTCATAGAGTCTTTTTCCTCCTCTTCTTGTCCTTTTGGCTTAATTCTTGCTCCTCTTGGCTAAACAACAACCAGGACAGCATCACTATATTCACTAATCATCTATGATTGCCTTCTTCGTTACATCACACTTTCACAACCTCAAACTCTTCCCACCACAATAAACAATGGCGGAATTACACCATAACAACAACAACCACCCCACGAGCGGTCATACTCCCCCCCACCAAAACCTTCTACAGCATCCACGAACCACTGCCCCTTACCACCGAAACAACCCCCTCCATCCACTCAATACGTCTTCTCTTTCTCCTCCCTCCAACCCACAAGTACAAACCCCCTCCTCCCCCGTCTTATCGACTCCTCGAACTCCTCTTTCTCTGTAAAAATTCGTCCTCCACAACAGTAGCAACAAGCAGCAGCGAGGTCCAAGAGCATACAGCACTCCATTTTTTGTGCAAAATCCACCAAAAAATTCATAGTTTCGAGTGGGATATAATATCCACTCAAAAGATCAAGTAATTCAGCCATACAAGCACTATATCCCAGGAAAAAATTTGCGCCCAATGTCTACCCACCAACCGCCCAAAAATGTCCACACAAAAATTCCCAAAAACTCGATAAAATAAACTTAGAAAATTGGGTTTAAATTCGTAAAACATCTGTTTATGTGGGGAAAAAGAGGAAGAAAGAAACTTTGATAGTTGATTAGTTGAGTCTTGAGAGTAATTTCATTGAAGTAATTGGATATTTGAGGGTTGAATTTGATGATGATTTGAGATGAGAGATGAGAGTGAGAGGAGGATGTGAAAGAAGACAGTCAGAAGAAAGAAAGCAGACAGAAAGAAGAAAGTAAGAAGAAGGAGAAAGAAAGATAAGAAAGAAGAAAAAGAAGAAAGAAGAAGAAGAAGAAAGAAAAAGAATTAAAAAGGGGTATTAGAGGTAATTTTTTACAACATAACGCGGGGAGTTTCTCCGGGAAGAACAGCCCAACGTGGGCCCCACGTGCGTTTTGAGGTTGGTTTTGTATCCACCTGAATCACGGGTGTGGGTAGTGGTTTCGCAAACTTATATAAAAAGTGGGTAGTCTGTTTTCCAAAACAAAAAAAATGTGGTAGTTGTTGTATCAAAGTTTGGAAAAAAAGTGGGAGTGTTGCAATTTTTCTAAAAAATAACACACAAAGCTTGAAGGAAGTGTTAACAAGAATAACTAGATACTACCATATAAGAGCTGGAGTATAAAGGTCTAACTGTATAGCAATGCAATTGAGAACACAGTAATTGTATATACCTTTCCATCCAAAGATAAGATTGTGCAGCTTCTGCTTTCCCTCCCATTGTTTTACATCGAGACAAAGGCCATATCCAGACAGATCTTCCTGATGGGGACTCTCTCAAAAACCACCCTAGCTGAAACACGGGGGCAAATCTCAGATGAAAAGAATTCTCTGAGGGTGAGTGATCTCCACTTTCCCACTGATAGATTTGATACAAAAAGTGTTATGAAGGTGTCTCTTTGACAGAAGAACAGTGGACTTAGGAGGTGGGGGTCGATGATTTCTTTAGTTTTCTTCTGAAAAATTACACCTTGATAGTTTTCTTCCGGACAATTCCTGAAAACCTAAATCCAATTTGTCTGGTGTTAGTTTAGTGAAAGATCACGCTTGTGAGTTTATTGATATCTTATTTCGTTCAATTTATCGCAATGAATTACAATCAAGCTATCATATATTTCAAATTGTATAAAATCTTCTAATAGCATGTACAAATTTGCTTAGGACACCATCATAGGCCTATTTCACAGACAACTGTTGAACAGTCATTATAACCAGCTGATAGCCTATTTAAATAAATGAAAGATATTTTTTAGTATATTCAGCTTGTTCAACAATCACAAGTCACAATTGCAAAAAAAATGTTGTACCTGCAGATAACTGCAAATTTAGTCTGGTTGTTTCGTTCCATTGTTCCAACTTAGACATTCACTCAGGGTTAATATTATCCACCAATATGATATTATCGCAAACAACATACACGCATTGGACCTCATCTTGAATTAGCCTTGTTACTTCAACAAGCGATACTAAAATGCAAAATTAAAGCGGCTTTAACGTAGACCCTTGATTGCACCATGTATATTAGGGAAAACCTTATGTTCCAACCCACCACAAGTCCTCCATACGTTGTTGGCACATCCCGATATATATCTTTAACCGGTGAATATACCTTCTCAAATATCTTTCTTTCACATTGCCTACCTCTCTTGGCAGCTTAGCACCTTGTCATACCTTTACTGAATCTAATGAAAACACAGTGACACTTTCTTCCATCCCCCATTAGAACTTCATTATTAGTCTTCAGCAAATGGGATTGCTTCCTATAGTAGATAATTGGGCATTAAAACCAATTGGTTATAAACCCGAATGGTATGTGTGCATGCCTAAACCTATATCTCTACCAACCATTTCCCACAACTTCTACGTATGGTTCTCATAAGCTTAATCCCTCAATATCATTTTCGTCATTGTGTTGTCTGACCAAGGTTTAAAAGTATCCTTTTAAAATTCCAAACCTTATGTATCCCTTTCTAATACCTCTAAATATCGCTGTCCAACTTTGTCAAAAGTTGTCAAGCAAGAACACAAATAAAAAATAAAAATAAAATATATAAAGAAGTACAGAATGAAGTACCGACAACATCATAACCCTCATCGTACTCACAAATAAGCTCTGATTAATTCAGAATAAGGATCAATAAGTTTCAAGAGTGTCAACTGCAGATTAATTAGATCAGATAGCATAATAAGACACTCCTTTAACTAAAGTAAGACTCAGATTTTATAAACAGTTATCTGCGGTAATATCCCTATCCCTATCATTTGCTCATCATTCACAAAAATTCTTCCTCCTTTATCAACAGAAGGTTTGGTATTTTGGCCAAAAACTGCTACATTTACCATGACCCCTTGGCATCCATACAATATCCAGCAGCATTGAAGACAGCTCTAATTACCAGAAAAAACTAAATGAGTCTCTAAGAATACCTCAATGTCTATTCAACACTTATAGTCAACAAGAAACTGTAAAAGTATTGTTTTAGCCAGAACCTCATTCTGCTAACATCGTTGATTCACATGCGTATATTATATCCTACATAAACTCGTCTGTATCAGTTTGTACGCCAAGTCAAATAATCAATTATCTACTGTGCGTCTTAAAACTGGTTACAAAAAGCAGGGAAGACAAAAGATCTTTAGCCTTAGCTTGCTTCTTCCAGAAAGGGCTCTCAAGAGTCTATATCTCCTAAACACTGATGTTTCTTTGGTGGTCTGTGGCTAAAATGACCACCCGAAGTCAACAAAGTCAAACAATCTCAGCCCTCCTTCTTCCATATAAGCGTTTCTCATGTATACACATCATATGTTCCACGTGCGCCAGGAGAAGGTGAGCACAGGCAACTTGAGCAGCGGACAGTGCGCTGAGTTCGTCGGCTCTTCTATGTTACGACTCGGGCTACGGCGTTTCGAAAACGTACGCTGTCCCGTTACCCTAATATTCTTTATCAATTCAATAGACGATCGTTTGCTTGCCTTATCATGGCTTTCAAATTTGAAATTACAGAGTTTAAATGGTCAGGACGATGAAAGAGAAGAATAATAGCAGAAGAGATTTGTGACTCTTATTTATAACTAACAGAGGAATTGAATTTTGTTATTCTTCGAGTAAATCTTCAATAAGAGTTTTATGGGTTCATTCTATAAAGGTTTAGCATAACTTATACGAATACGTTTATCAATAAGAGTATGGTGTAAATGGGAAAATATTTATTATATGCGATAGATGGGGGTTAGATTGTCTTGACTTGGTTGACTTCGGTGGGTACATTTTGTCGCCACAGACACCAAGAAATCCCTCCTAACATGATTTCATATCACATTTACGTGGGTATTCCTTTTTATTTTTTTTAAAAGGCTTAGCCAGGAAAAGTCCAACTCATTCCAAAAAGTATCACTATAAAAAACATTTGTTTTATACCATACGTTGCATTACTTGAATTTTAAGTTGATAATTTAGTCAATCCAAAGGAAGTCTCCAGCGATTCGTACAAGACCAATCATCCTCTCAACAAAGAGTTTTCCCATGCTTCTGAATGGTGACCATGTTACTTATTTTAAAAACTTCAGGCCTTCAAGATGTTAGTAAGATTGTCTAAAGGCCAAACAAGAGGCGAAGGTCTGGCAAACAAGCTCGTGTGAAGGGAGGTGTAATGTTGTCATTAACAAAACTGAGATAACTCTTTCTACCTCACACACAAACCTGCTTGAATTGTTCATATAGAAGGGTTATAACTATTCAGAATACATGCTGTGCTGCATAATGCACTTCAAAACAATCAATCAAATTTTCACTCACTCAGTTTTTAATGGCGTTATCTTTACAAAAATTAATCATACCTACATAGTACTTATTTAATATCCATTTCTTTTCATTTCAGTTGTACAATACAGTGTAATAGTATTATTCTTCATCAAACTACAAATGCA
>SNQN01007078.1:0-35094 GCA_008642245.1 Bassia scoparia
TAAAGTGACTTTAAGCGTACAACTGCTCCTGCCGGGCCGTCTAATCGATGACCCTAGATGGGCGCAATCACCGCAACGAACATCGTAAAATCAATTTAATCGAAATGCCATGCAAATTGCTCTAATTGCCTCTGAGGAGGTATTACCCTTGAGGGCGCAGTCACAAGGATCACATATCGCCCAAACGCTTAATCGAAAGCAACTATATTGTCCTATTAGGTTTGCTATGTTGCGAAAATAATTCCAGCATATATTATGACATTGTAGACGACCAGATACCCTAACTTTACATTCCCACACACGTCTTTCCACCCTATATTTCATATATTAATCCATTAAACGTTTGCATGCATTTCGATAAATGGAAGCTTTAATGCGTACAAACAGTGCTCTCGTGGCCTCACATGGAACACATAACACCAAAATCCTTAAACAAAATGCTTTACTATATGCCTATTAAGTTTCTGTTGGCGAGAAATAAGTCCTAGCATATATTCATGACATTAGACGACCTACATACCCTAGCTACATTCCACACGCGGTCTTTCCACCCTATATTTCATGATATTAATCCATTCAATTTTGCATTGCATCTCGCATAAATGACTTTAATGCGTATCAAAACGTGCTCAGCGTTGCCGTCTAGAACATGACCCTACGATGGCAAGCCAATCAACACGCAACAATATCACAAAATCAATTATCAAACTGCATGCGAACGTGCTCTCATTGCTCTCAGAGTGATTACCCTTGATGGCGCATCACATAACACATACCCAAATCGCTTAATCAAATGCTATACTATATTGCCATTATTTTGCTTTGCGAGAAAAAAGTTCAGTTCCAGCATATATTCATGACATTGTAGACGACCTAGATACCCTAACTACATTCCCACACACCTCTTCCACCCCTATATTTCATGATATGTAACCATTCAAATTTGCATCATTTCGCATAAATACTTTAATTGCGAAACAAACTCTCTGCGTGGCCTCTAGAACGAAATGACCCTAGATGGGGCCAATCACCACGCAACAACACATAAAATCAATTATCGAAAATGCATGCAAACGTGGTCTGTTGGCCTCTAGAGTGATGACCCCTAGATGGCGCCGTCACAGAACACATCATCGCCAAATCGCCTTAATAAAATGCTTGACTACTATTATTGCCTATTAAGTTTTGCTTGCTTGAGAAATAAGTGCTAGCATATATTTCATGACATTTAGACAACCTAGATACCCTAACCTACATTCCCAACACCTGTCTTACCACCCTATATTTCAAAATGAATCTATCTATTTCAAACGTTTCATCATCCGATAAAAATGACTTAATCGTACAAACCTCTACTGGCCGTCTAGGGAAGCAATACCCTAGATGGCGCAATCACACGCACACGAACATCACAAATCAAATTTATCAAAAGTATGTAAATTTGTCTGCGTGGGCCGTCTAGGGAAGCGTATGACCCTTGATGGGCGCAATCACACGCAACGAACATCACAAAAATCAATTTATTGAAATGCCATGCTACGTGCTCTGCGTTGGCCCGTCGAGGTGACATGTATGACCCTTGATGGGGCGCAGTCACATGAACACATATCGCCAAATCGCTTAATCGAAATCCTTATATAATGCCCCCACTAGTTTTGCTGTTGCGAAAATAATACCAGCTATATTTCATGACAATTGTAGACACAATTATACCCTAAGCTACATTCCCACACCACCGTCTTACCACCCTAATTTCATGATATAGTAATCATCAAAACGTTTGCATGCATTTCGATAAAGGACTTAATGCGTCCAAACTGCTCTGCGTACCTCTAGCGAACGATCACCCTAGATGCAGGCGCAATCACACGCAGCGAACATCCACAAAATCAAATTATCGAACAGGCATGCAAACATGTCTGCTGGCGTCGTCTAGAGGTGATGACCCTAGCTGGCCCAGTCACACTGAACACCATATCTTCAAATTCGCTTAATCGAATGCTTACGTACCTATTAGTGCTGTTGCGAGAAATACAACCACATATATTTCATGACATGTAACGACCTAGATACCCTAAGCTACATTCCCCCACGCCGTCTTCCACACTATATTTTCATGATATGTAATCTCCATTCAAACGTTTCGATGCATTTTATAGAGTCACTTAAATTGCGTACAGAACTGCTCTCGCTTAGGCCGTCTAGGAATCCGACTACCCTAGATATGGGCGCATATCACATGCACACGAAACATCATAAAATCAATTATCCGAAACTGCACTGCACAATTTGTCTCGTGGCCTCTAGGAGTGGATGACCCTAGATGGGGCCCGTCACATGAACACATAACAAAAAAATGCTTAATCGAAAATGCTACTAATATTCCCTATTAAGTGGCTTCTTTTGCGAAATAATACTAGCAATATTTCAAAGACATTCTAGACAATCCTAAACCAAATACTTCCCCAACACGCTTGTCGTTCCACCCTAATATTTCATCATATGTAATCCATTCAAACGTTTGCATGCATTTCGATACAGTGACTTTTAATTCGTACAAACGCTCACGTGGGCCGTCTAGGCGAAGCAATCCCTAGATGGCCAATCACACGCCAACGAACCATCACAAATCAATTTATCAAAATGTATCAAATGTTCTCGTGGCCGTCTAGAACCATGACCCTTGATGGCCCGCAATCACACGCAACGAACATCACAAAAATCAATTATTGAAAATGCCATCTAACGTGCTCTGCTTGCCGTCGATGGATGATGACCCCTTGATGCCAGATCACATGAACACATATCGCCCAAATCGCTTAATAAACGAAATGCTACTATAAGCCTATTAGGTTTCTCTTGTTCGGGAGAAAATAAGTACCAGCATATATTTCATGACATCTAGACACACGACCCTAGATACCTAAGCTACCTTCCCACACCACGCCGTCTTTCCACCCCTATAATTTCATGATAATGTAATGCCATTCAAACGTTTGCATGCCATTTCGATAAAGTGGACTTTAATTGCGTACAAAACTTGCTCTCATAGGTCCGTCTAGGGAAGCGATACTCCTATGGGGCCGCAATCACACCGCAACGAACATCACAAAATCAATTTATTCAAATGCATGCAAACCGTTCTGCGATGGGTCGATCTAGGAGGTGATGACCCTAGAACTGGGGCGCAGTCACATGGAACACATATCTCGCAAAATCGCTTAATCGAAATGCTTACATATGCCTATTAGTTTGCTTGCTTGGGGGAAACATAACCAATAATTTCATGACATTGTAGACATGCCTAGATACCTCTAAGCTACATTCCCCACGCCGTCGTTTCCCACTATATTTCATGATATGAATACCATCGAAACTTTGGCATGCATTTTCGAATAAGTGAGCTTTAATTGCGTGACAAACGCGCTCTCAGACCGTCTAGGAAGCACTGACCCTAGATGTGGTGCGAATCACACTACAACGAACGACATAAAATCAATTATCGGAAATGCTGTAAAAATTGGATGTTTGCGTGACGATCATCAGGGTAGGTGATGACCTGAGATGGGCAGTCACATGGAACACATAATACAAAAAAATCGCTTAATCAAATGCTTAACTATATTGCCTATAATTTTGCTTGTTGGGTAAGAAATAAGTACCTAGCATATATTTCCATACATTCTAGACAGACCTAGATACCTAAGACGTTCCCACTACCTTCTTTCCACCCACTATTCATTATATTGTAATCCATTCAAAATGTTTGCAATTTCGTAAGATACTTTAATTAGGTACAAACGTACTCTACGTGGGCCGTCTAGGGAAGCGATGACCGCTAAGAGGGCGCAAATCACACGCAACTAACATCACAAAATCAATTTATACGAAATGCATGCAAACTGCGTCGTCGTGTGCCGTCGTGATATACCCTATGGGGCAGTTCACATGAACAACCTATGCAAAATCGCATAATCGAAATGCTGACTATATTGCTTCCTATTAGGTTTTGCTTTGTTAGAAAATAAGTAATAAGCATATATTTCATGAGATTGTGACGACCAGATACCCTAAGCTACATTCCCCACGACCCGTCTTTCCACCCTATATTTCATATATGTAATCATTCAAACGTTTGCATGAACATTTCGATAAAGTACTTTAAGCGTACAAACGTGCTCTGCGTCGTCCAGTCTAGGAAACATAGACCCTAAGGGAGCCAATCACACGCAACGAACATCACAAAATCAATTTATCGAATGCATTGCAAACGTCTCCTGGGCCGTCTAGAGGATGATGACCCTGATGGGGCCAGTCACATGGAACACATATCGCAAATCGCTTTATTCGAAAATGCTACTATAACTGCCTATTAGTTTTCTTGTGCGAGAAAATAAGTACAGCATATATTTCATGAGACATTTAGCATGAACCTAGAACCAACACATTCACGCACACCACGATCTTTCCACCCTATATTTCATGATATGTAATCCATTCAAACGTTTGCTATGCATTTGCATAAATGTATACTTAATTGCGTACAGAAAGTGCTCCTGCGTGGCCGTCTAGGGAAGCCAATGACCCTAGATGGGCGCAATCACACGCAACGAACACACATCAAGAATCAATTATCAAATCATGCAAAACAACATGGTCTTGTGCCGTCTCAGAGTGAGTAATGACCCTAGATGCGCAGTCACATGGAACACATAACAGCAAAATCGCTTAATCAGAAATGCTTTACTATATGCCTTAAGTTTATGTTGTTGGGAGAAATAAGTGCTAGCATATAGTTCATGTACATTGTAGACGACCTAGATACCCTAAGCTACATTCCCTTCACGTCTTCTTCACCCTATATTCATGATATGTAATCCATAAACGTTTGCATGCATTCGAATTAAAGTGGACTTTAATTCAGTACAAACGTGCTCTGGCGTGGAGCGTCTAGGAAGCGAATGACCCTAGATGGGCGCAATCACACGAACGAACATCACAAAATCAATTTATCAAAATGCTTGCAAACGTATCTGTGGCCGTCTAGGGACGACCGTGGGCAAAGCAACACCATCATTAGTAGCTACGGCTTGATGGTGTCGGAAGTGATACCTGATGGCGCATCACATGATACACATTATCGCAAATCGCTACATCGAAATGTTACTATATTGCCTATTAGGTTTTGCTTTGTTGGAAGAAATAAGTACCAGCCATATATGTTCATGACATTGTAGACGAGCCTAATACCTAAGCTACATTCCCCCACCGTCTTTGCCCCTATATTTCCATAGATAGCTAATCCATTCAAGCGTTTGCAGCATTTCGAAAAGTGACTTTAAATTCGTACAATGACGTGCTCTTGCCGTCTAGCGAACGATGACCCTAGAAGGGGGCAAACACACGCAACAACATCACAAAATCAATTTATCGAAATGCATGCAAACTTGCTCTGCAATTGCCTCGAGGGATGATGACCCTTGATGGGCGCAGTCACATGAACACATATGCGTCTCAAATCGTTTAATCGAAATCATACTATATTGCCTATTCAGTTTGCTTGTTCGAAAAAAGTTTCAGCATAGATTTCATTACATTGTAAGGATGACAATACCCTAAGACTACATTCCCACACACCGTCCTTTCCCACCCTATACTTCTCAGGATATGCTGCAAATCCATCAAACGTTTGACATTGCATTCGAAAAGTACTTTAAAATTCGTACACAACGTGCTCTGCCTGACCTCTAGGGAAGCGAACCTGACCCTAGATGCCAATCACACGCCAACGAACATCATAAAATCAACTTTATCAAACATGCAGAACGTGCGTTGGCCGCTAGCCATCTGGTGATACCTAGATGACCGCCCGTCACAGAACACAAACCGCAAAAATCGCCATTAATCAAAATGCTTACTATATTGCCCTATAATTTTGCTTGGGAAACATAAGTGCTAGCATAATTCATACATTAGACACCTAATACACCTACCCCACCCTGTCTTCCACCCTATATTCATGTAATAATCCATTTAAACGTTGCCATGCATTTCATACAGTGACTTTAATTGCTACAAACACATGCCTCGTAGCCGTCTAGGAACAAGACCCTAATGGCCAATCCAACACGCCAACAACCATCAAAACAAAATCATTTATCAAAAGATGCAACATCGTTGCGTGCCGTCTTAGGAAGCGAACCCTTAATGCGGCGCAATCACACCAACGAACATCAACAAAATCATTATCTTAAATGCATGCTAACGTGCCTCTGCTTGCTGTCAGAGTGATGACCTTGATGGGCCCAGTCACATGGAACACATATCGCCAAATCCTTAACGAAATGCTACTATATTGCCTATTAGGGTTGCCTTGTTGCGAAAAAAACCAGCAATATATTTCAGACATGTAGACGACCAATACCGCATAAGCTTACATTCCGCACACACCGCTTCCAACCCGTAATATTTCAGATATGTAATCCATTCACCAACTTCACTATTTGATAAATGACTTAATCTCGTAAACAAACCTGCTCTCGTGGCAACTCTAGGGAAGAGACCCTAATGGCGCGCAATCACACGCCCAACGAACATCACAAAACTTCAATTTTATAACCCGAAATGAGCAACATTGCTCTACATTGCCGCCACTCGAGGACTGATTACCCTCTTGATGGCGCTAGTCACAAGGATCACATCATCGCCAAATCTTAATCGAATTTGCCATCAACTATATTGACCTATTATGTGCTCTGTTCGCGAGAAAAAGTCCGCATATATTTTTATCTCAGACAATGTCAGACGACCTAGATACCCAACTACAAAAACCCACACACCGTCTTCCACCCCTAATTTCATGATATGTAATCCATTCAAACGTTTGCATGCATTAATAAAGTACTTATTGCGTACAAACTTCTCGATGCCGTCGGCCTCACATAAACACATAACACAAAATCGCTTAATCAAAATGACTTACTATATCTCTATTCAAGTTTGACTGTAGGACAAATAAGTAGCATAATTTCATACATGTTAACACCTAGATACCCTAACTACATTCCCCACACGCTTCTCCACCTATAATTCAGATATTACATCCATTCAAACTCTTGCATCATTCAAATATACTTAATGCGTACAAACGTGCCCCGTTGCCCTCTAGCGAAGCAATACCCCTACATGGGCCAATCACACGCACGAACCATCATAAATCACTTTATTGAAATGCATGCTTAACTGCTCTCGGCCGTCGAGGAGGTGATGACCCTTGATGGCGCAGTCACCATGAACACATATCGCCCAAATCGCTTAATCACAATGCTACTATATTCGCCAGTTAGTTTCTGCTTGTGCGAGAAATACATACCAGCATACATTTCCATGACATTGTAGACGACCTAATACCTTAAGCTACATCCCACCACGTCATGTCACCACCATATTCATGATATTAATCCATCAAAACGTTGCATGCATTTCGATAAAATACTTTAATGCTACAAACTTATCTGCGTGGCTCTACGGAACGATGACCATCCCACTATAAATGGGCGCATACTCACACCCAACGAACATCCGTAAAATCAATTTATCAAATGCATGCAAACTGTCTCCATCGCCTCTAGAGTATGACCCAGATGCGCATCACATGGATTCACATATCCAAAAAATCGCTTAATCGAAACTCATACTATATGCCATAAGTTATTGCTTTGGGCAAAATAACTACAAGCAATATTCATACAATCTAGACGACCTAATACACCTAACTACGTCCCCCACCTCGTCTTTCCACCCTATATTCATGATACTGTAATCCATTCAAACTGTGCATGCATTTTCGAAATGTCTTAATTGCTAAACCAAAGTCTCGCTGTGCCATCTAGGGAACATGACCCTAGATGGCCAATCACACGCAACAACATCACAAAATTCAATTTATCGAAATCCATGTAAAACTGGCGCATGTTAGCCATCAGGGAGGTGACAAATACCTAGATGGCCACTCACAGAACACATATCCAAAATCGCTTAATCAAAATGCTTACTAATATCCCTTTTAGTTTGCTTTTTGGAGAAAAAAGCCATCATAGTTTCATCCATTGTAACGACCAATACCCCTAAGCTACATCCCCACGCCGTCTTGCCATCCATATATCATGATATGTAATCCATCAAACGTTTTGCATGCATTCATAAAGTGACTTTAATTGCGTACAAACTGCTCTCGTGCGTCTAGAAACGATGACCCTAAATGCGCGCAATCACACGCCAACAACATCAAAAAACATTTTATCAAATGCATGCAAACTGGTCTCGTGGCCTCTATGGAGCATACCCTAATGTCCCGTCACATGAACAAAATATAACATAATAATATATAATAAAATAATAATAATAAATAAAATGTCATGAAATATATATTGTAGCTTAGGTATTAGGTCGCTAAACAATCATAAAATATATATTGTACTTATTTCTCCCAACAAGCAAAACCTAAATGCAATATTTAAGCATTTCGAAAGCGATTTTTGCCATATGTGTCCATGACTGCCCCATCAGTTCATTCACCTCCCTCGACGCCCACCCAACACGTTGCATGCCATTCAATAAATTAATTTTTATGTTCGTCGCTGTGATTGCGCCCCATCTAGAGTCATCGCTTCCCTAACCCCACGCAGAGCACGTTTAACCAATAACAGCACTGTATCAAATCATGCAAAACGTTTGAATGGATTACATATCATGAAATATAGGGTGGAAAGACGGTGTGTGGGAATGTAGCTTAGGGTATCTAGGTCGTCTACAATGTCATGAAATATATGCTGGTACTTATTTCTCGCAACAAGCAAAACCTAATAGGCAATATAGTAAGCATTTCGATTAAGCGATTTGGCGATATGTGTTCCATGTGACTGCGCCCCATCTAGGGTCATCACCTCCTTAGATGGCCCACGCAGACCACGTTTGCATGGATTTCGATAAATTGATTTTTTTATGTTGGTTGCGTGTGATTGCGTCCCATCTAGGGTCATCGCTTCCCTAGATGGCCCACACAGAGCACCTTTGTATGCAATTAAAGACACTTTATCGAAATGCATGCAAACGTTTGAATGGATTACATGTCATGAAATATAGGGTGGAAAGACAGCGTGGGGGAACGTAGCTTAGGGTATCTAGGTCGTCTAGAATGTCATGAAATATATGCTAGTACTTATTTCTCCCAACAAGCAAAACTTAACAGGCAATATAGTAAGCATTTCGATTAAGCGATTTTGGGATATGTGATCCATGTGACTGTGCCCCATCTCGGGTCATCACCTCCCTAGACGGCCCACGCAGACCATGTTTGCATGCATTTCAATAAATTGATTTTGTGATGTTCGTTGCGTGTGATTGCGCCCCATCTAGGGTCATCGCTTCCCTAGATGGCCCACGTAGAGCACCTTTGTACACAATTAAAGACACTTTATCGAAATGCGTGCAAACGTTTGAATGGATTACATGTCTTGAAATATAGGGTGGAAAGACAGCGTGTGGGAATGTAGCTTAGGGTATCTAGGTCGTCTACAATGTCATGAAACATATGATGGTACTTTTTTCTCCCAACAAGCAAAACCTAATAGCCAATATAGTAAGCATTTCGATTAAGCGATTTTGCGATATGTGTTCCATGTAAGTGCGCCCCATCTAGGGTCATCATCTCCCTAGATGGCCCACGCAGACCACGTTTGCATTGATTTCGATAAATTGATTTTGTGATGTTAGTTGCTTGTGATTGCGCCCCATCTAGGGTCATCGCTTCCCTAGATGGCCCACGTGAAGCACCTTTGTACGCAATTAAAGACACTTTATCGAAATGCATGCAAACGTTTGAATGGATTACATATCTTGAAATATAGGGTGGAAAGAAGGCGTGGGGGAACGTAGCTTAGGGTATCTAGGTCGTCTAGAATGTCATGAAATATATGCTAGTACTTATTTCTCCCAACAAGCAAAAACTTAATAGGCAATATAGTAAGCATTTCGATTAAGCGATTTTTTGATATGTGATCCGTGTGACTGCGCCCCATCTCGGGTCATCACCTCCCTAGACGACCCACGCAGACCACGTTTGCATGCATTTCGATAAATTGATTTTACGATGTTCGTTGCGTGTGATTGCGCCCCATATAGGGTCATCGCTTCCCTAGACGCCCCACGCAGATCACGTTTGTACGCAATTAAAGTCACTCTATCGAAATGCATGCAAACGTTTGAATGGATTACATATCATGAAATATAGTGTGGAAAGACGGCGTGGGGGAATGTAGCTTAGGGTATCTAGGTCGTCTACAAAGTCATGAAATATATGTTGGTACTTTTTTCTCCCAAAAGCAAAACTAATAGGCAATGTAGAGCATTTCGATTAAGCACGTTTGTACCAATTAAAGTCACTTTATCGAATTGCATGCAAAGTTTTGAACTTTTAGATTTCATATTTATGATATTAGTAGTTTGAGGGTTAAACAAAATAGGGTAAAGGTAAAAGCACAAAAGCAGAGGTGTTAAGGTATTGAAAGAAAAACATTATCAAAGAAGCATATTTCCTTTTAATATTCTACCAACATAGAATATTTGTCGTATTAATCTTTTATCCTCATCATAAGCAAACAAAACACCATCATTTTAACACAAAAGATCTTATTTCTCCTTTCTTTTGTTTGTTATCTTATTTTATTCTTTAGCAAGGTTTCTTAGCCCATTGTAAAGAGTATAACACAGTAAAGAACAAGCACATGTTACAAAATTGACATTTCAAACATCGCAAAAAAAGCGCAAGGCGCACTTTTTAGTGCTTGTGTGCTTCATGAGCCTTAAGCGCGCCTAATCGAAAGTGCATCAATCATTTACAGAAAAAGCTTACAACATTATACTCTAAAAAAAATAGTCACACGTCCGTACTCCCTAGTAAGTCCCTAGAAAGAAGCCTGCAAATGGTACTTAGCTAACTTCCGATTTGGCTTCCACTCTAAACAGAATTACAAGTACTACGTAAAAGTCTAATCTTACCAAGAATATTATTCAAGTTGTATGTTGCAAGAAAGTAAGCGGTTTGGCTTCCACTCTAAACAGAATTTCCTCTTGTATACAATGTGAGCACTAAACATCTCGTTGGCGTACATGTTGTTTTTTGGACCTCCTTTTAACAAAAAAGTGTCCATTTTCTATTCGTATTTGTTCTTATCAACTCAAAAATTCAGTTTAACAAGTGCTAGCTCAAGTATTTTTGTTTAGATCATTTTAATTACCTAAAAGCTAAGTTCATAATTCATTTTAGTCCACCTCCACTTAAACTATCTAGCTTCACGTATCTTGACTATGCTTTAACTATTCATTCAATTTTAGATTTTTTTGTCTATAGTAACACACTTACACATCCTTGAAAATAGCGAAACCTTCTCCAACATTTCATAAATAGAGATTAAAATCACATTTCCAGTGAGAGTAGCTCCAGTTTCTCTTACGAAATAAGTATTAAAAATAACCCAAATTCACCGAGAACCCTAGCCATCGCTTACCAACTTACCTTCTATGATCTAATTTAAWGTATCAGAAATAAACCATTTTTTAGCAAAATATATACCAAGCWGTAAGAGTAGATGAATGAATTGATTTTTTTTCTACAATGACTTCTACATCACCTTCATGAACAAGTGCGTTCATTTGTCATAATAGACGTTTTCCACAACTATTGCCGATTAAAATTCTATAACAGAGATCTATGTATAACATTTTGTTGACGCCATGTAATCTAGCAAAAATCGGAGTTCGATGGTTGTCTTCGTCAAGCGACTTAGCAACATTTTCAGTCCATAGTCTTCTTCAACCAATTAAAATATGTTTCCATGTATTGTGTTTTAAACTATATACCTATTCAATTAGTTCTATATTAGCCTTTTTTTTTACTCGATTCTTGCTTTAATTTGGCATGTTGATTAATTTCAATTGTTTTACAAAATAACCCAAATTCACCGAGAACCCTAGCCATCACTTACTAATTTACCTTCTATGATCCAATTTAAAGTATCTGAAATAAACCATTTTTTAGCAAAATATATACCAAGCAGTAAGAGTAGAGGAATGAATTGATTTTTTTTCTACAATGACTTCTACATCACCTTCATGAACAATTGCGCTCATTTGTCATAATAGACGTTTTCCATAACAATTGCACTCATTCGCTAACTATAAAACTTGACACCCACATAACAGGGGAAATTCATGGTCCAACAACTACACAAGATGAAATGGCAACTAATAAATCACTGTTCACCAAACATACGTATCAGTTTATAGCATATGAATCAAATCGAATTACGCTAAAATCAACTGAAAATGCAACAAAATCTAGAAAACAAAGAATTTAAAAGAAAGGTGGAGAAAATTGCAGCAATAGATGACAAGAACTAACCTGACGACTAAGGTCAAATTGGGACAAGATAACTTTAGCAGACTTGAATCGAATATGATTGAAGACGGCTATGAGAAGAGCTTCTCTTGGCGAACAGTAATTGAAGACGGGGAAGGCATCAACAAGTCGACGACAATGGCACTGGAGGAGTGGGAAAGCCTTCTCGAACTGTGGATTGGGACTGGTGGAGTTATCCAGTTATTTCAAAAGAAGAGGGAGGGTCTGGTCTGGTGAGTTTGAGTAATTGCAAAAGAATAGGAAAGATGGGGCTAGGGTAGAGTTAAGAAAACGGGAAGTTGAAAACGGTAAGGCTCTTATGTCCTAATCYCCRTTCAAACAGAAGTGAAACTGAAATGTCCATTTTACCCCCTGGATATGTTTTGTTTRCATATCCAAGGTATGGACCATGAATTTCCCAAATAATACAAATTACAAAGTTATCATAAGATGAACATCTCAAATTTATCCAACTTCAAGTACAATACCTTACATGTCAATACTAAAATTGCTTGAAAAGCTATCTGCAGGATCGAAGATAAAACTCAACGAGGATCGGACACAACTCCARATGATAACAGCGTATAGCATCAAAACACCTACCCAAAAGTTACTTTACCACAATGTTTAATGTTACTTGGAGTTCCTGCGTCTGTAACAGATACTCTGTGCCCTAGCACAGGTTCATTAACAGAGAAGCTGCTAAGTGCTAACAATAGATTAACAAGTTACAACAAGGAACAGATTGCAGAAATTAGGTGTATGTCAAGATGATGTATGTCCAATTAAGATTAATATTGCACATTATTTTTTAGTTCGAATACAGCACAATCACAATCATCATGAAAGAGTTGTGAGGCTTGCACCAGATTGCAATACCTAATACAAACCTGCTGGGAAGCGTAAAATGGTGCAGTTGTGCAGAGATAATTAAAGAGGCGATTAGTTTTAGAAGAAAGTATTATATGCACTGATTGCAGCTRCTATGTCTTTGTTATAGACTGGTTTTCCGGGCAGATTTGGTGGTGATGTTAAACAATGGATAATGGTGAAATATGAACTAGAAATCTGGTTTGAATTGATAGATTGAAAATATKACATAAACCCTAAAATWTAATACAAGCTAAGCAATACACAAGATATTCATCCTCATCATCATGTCCATTCCCTCACTACTTGGCACTATTTATAAATAAAACTTACGCTAGTAAACACCTAAAAAGCTCTAGAAACTTCTATATAGTTCTAATATCTAAATTATTGCAAATTACCCATATACTACTAATATCCAATCATGACAGTCTTATATGGGATACTAAGAAATGAAGAGGTTGTAAATATACACAGGACTGTTAAAAATAATRTTGTAAATAACTCAATATCAAACAAAAGGGCATAAGCACAAAATATGGGCAATGGTGGTATTTGCATAATACAATGAAGTTCAGTTATAAGCTCCAAGGGGCAGTTTGTTCAGCAAAAATGTGATGTTGTCCCATCTAGTTCAATGTTGTTGTTTTTTTAGTGATACAAATAAACTTTTAAACTGTAAATAGACCTACAAACAGCAAAACGAGAAAAAACAACAACCACCCACCTAGTAATCTCCTCCCTCCCTCCCTCCCTCTCTCCCTCTCTTTCTCTCTCTCTCTCTCCAACTTCATACAAAATCAAGGAATTTGGAAACTCCATGCAAAATCTCAACAGAACCAGAAGTAAACAAAACTTTGATCAAAGACAAGTGACAACTACCAAGGTGCATCTATAATTACCATAAAGATAAGCCTATTAACCTCATGAGCAATGTCAAGCCTGTAATTATAAGTATTCAATTTCATATTTTGTAAATAAGCATTTGCATCAGATGATAGCATTTTGTACATCTGAGTTTTGACGAGGAAATCCACATCAAAACATCAAACAAAATTATCTCAATCCTCAATGCAAAAGTGTAAACATAATAACATGACTTTAAATACAAGGCGCTTACTTTTCCGACATATGCAAGGGTTAACACAGCTCTCTCAAGAACAAACGTTACACCTCCTGCAGACTCCACACAAGTGCACGACGAAGGAATGCCACATAACTCAAACTCTTTATCACTCCATCAGCTTCAATTTCCACTTCATCCCTTATATGTTGTACTGAATCACACTCTTTATCACTAAGCTTTCTTATACTTATACTAACAAAAAAAACAACTCAAATTTCAAAATTTGGGTTAAAAATCTCAAGGAATTAGCAAACTTCTATTCACTCATTCAACATAGTCCTCAATTTCACTTATTATATTAAAATTACCCATAAAAACGTACATAATTTTAATTAATCATTTTTAAAAATTCACATAATCATCAAATTCAATAATTTCACTCTTTGTTTCACCCATACAGATATCAAATTAATAACACGATACAATTTTTATTTTTATTTTTTTGGAAAACTTAAATAAATTCGTTCATGCAACAAACACCGAGTAAACTATATTGACCCGATGACAYGGTATAAAGGATTAAGGTAGATACAAAACTTAAAATTTGGAAAATTATACAATGGACTACMWAAATTAGTCTACCATAAGATTTGTAATGTAAATTAATTAAAAACAATAAATTTTCCATTTAAAATCTAAATTTTATCCTTTTCTAATATAAATATCATAAAGTTATCATTTTTTTTCCTTATAATTTTTTTTAACAAATTTTTTATTTGTATTTTTAGGTTTCTGGTGATATTTTATGAAAATAATTTTTTCCCTACAAGATTTTTTGTAATTACAATTGAATTTTACTAGTTCATTCTTATTACTAGAAATTATATTATTATTTTTTAAAAAAATGGCAATGCAAACATCACATTGTCTGTGTTTCTAAAAATTCAAAAAAGGCCCTTAACCATGATTTCTGATAAAATCAATTACCATCTCAGAATTCTAAAACATTCTAGTAATTGGTAACACAAATAATGACTGATGACTAAGGGTTTGGAGCGATAATGAAGAAGTCCTTCCTATAGTTGTTTACTTCAAGCTACTAATTAACATGTCCACGCAATAAGGAGAAGAAAAGGCAAAAGAATATTTATCATACCGAATTCATCAATTGAACTCTATAGAGTCAATGTCAAGTCTAAACTTCTAACTAGCACAACAACAATAACCGACTAAATTCTCACTTGGAGTATGGTACAGCTCAGGCCTGAACAAGAGTATGGCCTCGGTGTTTCACACTGAACTAAGCTCAGTTGAAGTGAGTGAAAATATGTCCAAAAGAACAAGGCCATACTCTTGTTTTGGAAATGTTTGCATGAACTATTCACATACATGTCTGCAAATTTGATGCACAACTAAAACTTACCCTCGCCTATTGTGGCTTGGTCACTGTAATTCTGAAGTTTGCTAGCCTATTCTTGTCCACAAAATTACAAGCTTAAACGCAGTTGCTGAATTAGGTTGTCTTAGCTTTTTCAGTGATGCTCCATTTCTTGCAGCCCTCTAGAAAACTACGCCATATGAGAGCGTTTGGAGGGAATGGCATGCTAGTGATTATTTGTTTTGCTTCAGTTAGATGTCCATGCCTGGCAAGAAGGTCCACCACACCATGATAATGATCCATACCAGGCTCAAGCCCATACWTCTTTTGCATTCGTTCATAGAACTCCATACCTTCCTTAACTAAACCTCCATGTCTGCATGCTGAGAGCACAGCCACAAATAGCACAGCATCTGGCTTGATCCCCAGGTATTCCATCTCCTTGAACCTTTCCAAAGCCTGGTTAACATATCCATGATGCCCAAGTGCAGAAACTATAATTGTCCATGTAAAAAGGTTCTTATCGTGTGTGTCATTAAAGATCTTTACTGAATCTTCAACACATCCACATTTTGCATACATGTCAATTAAGATGTTGCAAACAAATGTGTCACAGCATTCAAAGTTGGATTTGATTAGGAGACCGTGGATGGAACTGCCAAAAGAAAGGCATCGTAGACTAGTGCAACTACTCAGGACACTCACAAATGTATAATTGTCTGGATAAACTTGAACTTCTAGCATGTGCTTAAATACTTCAAATGCTTCAGTGTGATAACCATTATGTGAACAAGTTGACGCTAAAATATTCCAAGAAACCGCGTCGGGTTCATCCAACCTAGAAAGGATCTCCAGAGATTTATCATACTCCCTCTTTCTACTGTAAGCAGCAGCTACGGCATTTGAGGAAACCACTCTAAGTTGTGTCTCTGTAGGGTTGGCAATGAGCAGCGCAAGTGATATCAGACCATTTTTGGAATATAAGGTTATGAGTGAGCTAAACACAAATTCATTTTGTTGATACCCCTTTCTTATAATCAAACAATGAAGCTGTTGCAACTCAAAGACATTTGATGCTTTCAGCACTGCTGAAAAAGTGAATTCATTAGGACTGAAACCCGACCGAAGCATCTCTTTAAACAAAGCTACAGAAGTACTAGGATTTTCAGATGTGAAAACCACAATCAAGCTGTTCCATAAAACGACATTTTTATCATATATTTCATCAAAGCAGTTTTGGGCAGAAACCAACATATTGCACTTTCCGTAGAAGTCAACCAAAGCACTACCCACAAAAACATCATTTTTCATTGAGTTTTTTATAACCTTTGCATGAATATATCCTCCACATAGTGGCATTTGAAGATTGGCACAACAACTAATGACACCAACATAAGTGGTTTTATTAGGCAAAACATCTTCAGTTAAAATACTAAAGAGCAGCTTTAATCCCCTCTCCGGTCTCTCACTTCTGGCCRACGCCCCAATCATGGTATTATACGTCACAACATCCCGAAAAGGGACCTCTTCAAACAATCTCTCAGCTGAAAAATAATCTGTACATTTCACATACATATTAAGCAGGGCATTTGAAGTTGAAACTTTATAATTTAAGCCCCCTTTAATCACTAAACAATGCACTTGTTGTCCAAATTCTAGCGCCTTTTGCCCCACAAAACCAGACAACAAACCCACWACGGTGCTCTCAGAAAGTCCATATCTTGACCGCATTAGCTTGCAAAATAAAACCATAGATTCTTCCATAAACCCATGACATCCTAACAACGAAATAACCGAATTCCATGTAACAAGACTCTTCTGAGGCATATCTTGGAAAACTCGAACGGCCTCATTGACAAGCCCATTCCTGCCAAACAGACCAATTAAAGCAGTCCCAGCATGAGGTTCAGCATAAAACAATCCACATTTCAACGACAATCCATGCATAACACATCCCCTTGTCAAGTCCAAAGCAGCACAAGACAAAAGACCACCAAAAGTGAATTGGGTTGGTCTAAAACCACATACCCACATATCATAAAACAACTCCCAAGCATCCTCCACTTGCTCATTTCTACTGTATGCACTTATTAAACCATTGTAAGACACCGAATTTCTTTGGAGCATTTCATCGAACACCCTACGTGCACTACATAACTGGTCAAAAAACGCATATAATGAGATAATATTGTTATGAAAATAGATTGGTTGTCTTGCATAAGGACCCAGAATGAGTGTAATAGCATGAAAGGATTGTACAGCTCCGAGGGTTTTAGCTTGTTTACATATATGCAAACAATGATGAAGATGTTGATCTGGGTATCCATTGAAAGGTTGTAGGAGCGTAGTAAACCAATCAGCACGTCTAAAATTAAAGGAAGAAGAGCAGAGATTTACGAGGAATACAGAGCGCAATGATTTTTGAAGTTTTGCGGTCTGTTTGAAGATGATCATGAAAAAAACCAACTTGAGATTCCAAGCTTTWGAATTTTTGGTGTTATCGTAATTGGTTGTCAAGTGAGTAGAGGGTCAACGGTCAACCTATGCGGTTTGTCAGCTATTCTAGACCTCAGCTGGTGATTATGATGGAATCATTGGAATGATGCAACTAAGCGCCAAAACTCATTGGGTAAAACTAAGCTCAACCGAAAAATGTTAAATGCAGCCTTGTGCTGCATGTGGAATGCAGCCCACGTGGGTCCACTTTGCCTTTTTTTGTGTAAATTAAAGTGTAAAATATGATAAAATCACACTATGATAAAAGATATGATTAAATGAATCAAAGATATGACAACATCACACTAAGATTGGTTATTTTGAACCCAGGATATGATTAAATGAATCAAGAATATCACAAAATCACACAATGATAGGATATGATTAAATGAATGTAAGATATGACAAACTCATACTAAGATGGTGAAAAGAACCTAGAGTATGGTAAAATGAATCGAGAGGATATGACAAAATCACATTTAAATCACACTATGATTTTTTTTTAAAAAAAAAAGTTGTAACAAAATCAAATGCAAAACAGAAACTAGAAGAAGAAAAGAATAACAGACTGAAAAGAAATTTACATTTTATTGATTTTGTGTAAAAAAGATAATCGAATGATTACATAATGATTGAGAATACATATATATAGAAAAGAGTAATCATCACTGCTTTGATCCTATTGGTTGGAATATGTCATCAAGCTTTCTGATTGGATGATAGTAATACAAGAGGATCGATGACATGGCAGGGTATAATAACAGATACAATAACAGATTTGGCAGCTAGTGATGATGTATGACAGCTATACAATCTTCTTTGAGAAGCTAAATTCATCTCAACAAACTCTGTACAATACTCAGGGTATGGCTTAGATATTTTGCTGAGATAATCATGCATGTGATCAAGCATAGAATAATTACGGTGAGCCTGAGCCAAGCTAATCACCCCCCCCCCCCCTCAAACTTATCATGGTATCTGCCATGCCAAGTTTGCTAAGTAATCTATTGAAGGGTTCTGAAGGAAGAATTTTAGTAAATATATCAGCTAGTTGAGATGTAGTAGGGAGATAGGTTAATTGGATTAAGCCCTCAAGAACTTTATCTCTTGTAAAATGGCAATCTCTTTCGATGTGCTTGGTTCTTTCATGAAAAATAGGGTTTTTAGCTATATGAATGGCACTTTGGTTGTCACAAAAAAGATGAACAGGTGTTAGTTTATCCAAACTTAATTCCTCCAAAAGTCTAACAAGCCATGTAATTTCAGAAGTTGCTGAAGACATAGCTCTATACTCAGCTTCACTAGAGGATTTAGAAACTRTAGCCTGCTTCTTGGATTTCCAACTGATAGGAGAGTTACCAAGTAATATAACATAACCAGTAATGCTTCTTCTGCTATCAACACAGGCACCCCAGTCAGAGTCTGAATAAGCTTGAAATTTTGGGCTTGCAGATCCATTAAGAAGAATCCCCTTATGAATAGTTCCTTGAAGATACTTTAGAGTGTGATGCAGGGCATCAATGTGAGGTTGTCTAGGTGTTTGCATAAACTGACTAAGGTGTTGTATAGTATATGCAAGGTCAGGTCTTGTGTGTGTAAGAAAGTTGAGTTTTCCTACCATTCTCCTGTAATACTCAGGATCATAATAAAGCTCTCCCTCATTGGCTGCAAGTTTTAGATTTATGGGAAGTGGTGTAACAGTGGTTTTGGTTGTATCTAGCTTAGAACCTTGAAGAAGTTCCTTGCAAAACTTATGGTGGGACAAGCTTATTCCCTCTTTGTTGTAGTTGATTTCAATACCCAGGAAGTAACTAAGGATTCCCAAATCCTTGATTTGAAACCTTTTATGCAAATAAACCTTCAGATCATCAATAGCTGCTTGATCATTACCAGTGAGGAGGATATCATCAACATATATAGCTGCTGCTGTAAAGCTTGTTCCCAATTTTTTAAGAAAGAGACTATAGTCATTCTTTGACTGAACAAATCCTTGAGATAACAATTCCTCCTGTAGCTTAGAGAACTATTGCCTAGAGGCTTGCTTTAAGCCATATAAGGATTTTTTCAATAAACACACCTTGCCTTCTGGATTATGAAATCCTTCTGGAACTCTCATGTACACTTCTTCTAGTAGATTTCCATGTAGGAAAGCATTGTTCACATCTAACTGAAAAATTTTCCAACCCTTTGAAGCTGCAATTGAGATCAAGCACCTTACTGTACTCATCTTAATTACTGGTGAGAAGGTCTCTTGATAATCAATGCCTTGCCTTTGATTATAGCCTTTTGCAACTAATCTGGCTTTGCACCTTTCCAAACTTCCATCTGATTTGAGTTTGATCCTGTAAACCCACTTGTTTCCTATGGCCTTTTTTCCTTTAGGTAGGTCTACCAATTTCCAAGTTTTGTTTAGAATAAGTGTTGCAGTCTCTTGCTTCATTGCCTCAAACCACCTTGGATCCTCTGCTGCCTCTGCATATGTGTTAGGCTTAACCAAATCTGGACTATGAGATAACAAACATGTTAATGCAGACTGTGATTGATCACAGTCAGTTAAATAAAAATTTTGACTAGAAATCATTGCAGTACCACAAACATAGTCCTTGGTCCAATTTGGGGCATGAGAAACCCTAGTGGRCCTTCTAGGTTCATWTGGTACCTGTAAGGTTGTAGAAATATCTTGCAGATTACTATCAACAACAGAATTAAGCTCATGAGTCTCAGATTGAGAAATAAAATTAGTGTTAGCTGAAAAAATGTTTTCTGAATCCATAGGTGTTTGTTGTAGTAAAGAGATTAGTCAAATTAAGTAGTTTATAACCCTTTTGTGTGCTTGGATAACCCAAGAAAACACAGGGGTCTGCCCTAGAAGCAAATTTATGCCGATTTTGCTTAAGGGTAGAACTGTAACAGAAGCTACCAAAAACTTTAAGATGAGAAAAATCTGGTTTATTGCCAAAGAGTTTTTCATAAGGTGTTGCATTAGATAAACAGGATAAAGGCATCCTGTTAATTAGGTGTGCAGCACAAAGAACACATTCTCCCCARTATTTAATTGGTWCATTGGACTAGAAGTACAAGGCTCTTGCAATTTCTAGTAAGTGTATGTGCTTCCTTTCCACTATACCATTTTGTTGAGGGGTTGCAGTACAAGAAGTTTGATATAATACACCTTGCTGTGCATAAAACAACTTTATTTTACCTTTACATAATTCAGGTGCATTATCACTTCTAACAGATTTGATTTTGGTATTAAATTGAGTGGAAACATACATAAAGAAATCAATAAGAATTTGTACTGAATTTGATTTTTCAGACAAAAAGAAAATCCAAGTAAGTCTAGAGAAATCATCAACAATGGTCATGAATGTATTATATCCATTATGAGTTACAATTTTATAGGGACCCCAAAGGTCTACATGAATCAACTCAAATGGTGCATTGGTCTTAGTAGTACTAACTGAAAAAGGAAGCTTAGTCTGCTTAGCAGTATGACAGACTTGACWAAARCAGGAATCAGTACAATGCTTGACATCAATATCATTSAAGACTTTATTTAATTTTGCAAAAGGTAAATGCCCTAATCTTAAGTGCCATAATTTGGCTGACTCAGTACTAGTAGTCTTATTGGAAACCAAAGCAGTAGAGACTTGAACACTTGAGGAAACTTGAGAATTATCTTGTAAGTAATTGTCATGAAGGTGATATAGTCCTTTAATCAGTTTACCAAGCTGCAGAAGCATGCTCTRTGAAGGGCCCTGGAGATAACAAATTTTATCAGTGAAAGTGACATGACAATTGAGATCCTTACTTAACTTGTGAATAGAGATGAGATTGAAATGAAATTCTGGTATATGTAAAACATTTTTTAAAACCAGTTTTGATCCAAATCTCACCTTTCCTCTATGTTTAACAAGGACTCTACTGCCATCAGGAATAGTGATGTATTTATGCTTATTTTCAATATTATTATAAGAGGTAAATTTTCTTAAATCATAAGTCATATGATTTGAAGCTCCACTATCTAAAATCCAGGAATCAATATTAGAAGACATTAGACAGAAATTACCTGCCACCAAAGCTATGTCATCTGCAGGTGGAGCAGTAGGAGGGAGATCTGAATGACTTTGTTGCTCAAGAAGGCTGAGAAGATGGTTGTATTGATCTTCAGTAATGGTGGGATTGATATGAACCTGAGCAGCTTGTGGATCTTGTCCTGAATCTTCACAAGCAACAGCAGCAATTTTTTGTGACTTCCACTTTTCCTTGATTTCTTTGGGCACTCCATGCAATTTCCAACATTTCTCTTTGGTATGACCTGCACGCTTACAATAATCACAGAACAGGTTGTTCCTCCTGGTTGGTTCAGCATTAGATTTCTTGAAAGAAGATCCACCAAACCGTTTTGCAGCCATTGCCATTGGATCTTCAGAAGAGTGAGTTGCAGTGTATACCTCCTTGTGGTGCTCTTCTTGATTAAGAAGTCTGTAGGCTTGAGTGATATTAGGGAGTGGTTGTTGTAGCAGAATGTTACCTCTAACATTGTTGAAATGAGGGCTYAGCTTCATGAGGAATTGAGTGAGTCTAGCAWCTTYTTGGATTTTGAGCATCTTCTGAGTTATGTTGCAAGAGCAATTTGCACAAACACAAGCTGGCATAGGACAGGCTGCATCTAATTCATCCCATAGCATTTTGATTTTGGTGAAGAAAACAGACACACTATCACCACCTTGCTCAATTTCTGCAATCTTCTGATGAACAACAAACATTTGAGTTCCTGATGTTTGACCAAACCTCTCTTGAAGGTTATCCCAAACATCTTTGGCAGAATCAAAGTARAGTATGCTCCTTGCAATATGAGAATCAAGAACTTGAATAAACCAGGAAATGAGTGTATTTTTCACTCTTTCCCAAGCTTTGCAAAGAACAGAACCAGAATCAGGCTTGKAAATACTACCATCAATAAACCCAACCTTATTCTTAGCAGAAAGACCTATCATGACAGACCTTCTCCAATCATTGAAGCCAACACCAGTGAACTTTTCTGGTACAAGTTTGTACTGAGAATCACTTGGATGAATGTAGAAGGGAGAAGTTGGATCTCCTGAAGGATCATTAAGGAAAGTACGTTCACCTTCAAAAGCCATTGTAGAAACAAGTTTGTTTTGAAAAGAATGAAAATAAGAAGAGAAGAAGAAAGAACAATGTGAACCAAAAAACAAAAAAAGAAACAAAACAAGAAACACAAGATCAGAAAGCAAAGGAAAAAAATGCAATGATGAGAAGATCACACTGTAAAAGAACTCAATGCAGTATGAAACAAATGAAGATTTTGCCAAGAAATGCACTGGAGCTCTGATACCATGTAACAAAATCAAATGCAAAACCAGAAAACAAGGAAGAAGAAAAGAATAACAGACTGAAAARAAATTTACATTTTATTGATTTTGTGTAAAAAAGATAATCGAATGATTACATAATGACTGAGAATACATATATATAGGAAAGAGTAATCATCACTGCTTTGATCCTATTGGTTGGAATATGTCATCAAGCTTTCTGATTGGATGATAGTAATACAAGAGGATCCATGACATGGCAGGGTATAATAACATATACAATAACAGATTTGGCAGCTAGTGATGATGTATGACAGCTATACAATCTTCTTTGAGAAGCTAAATTCATCTCAACAAACTCTGTACAATACTCAGGGTATGGCTTAGATATTTTGCTGAGATAATCATGCATGTGATCAGGCATAGAATAATTATGGTGAGCCTGAGCCAAGCTAATCAGCATCAGCAGCATAGGAGATGTTAACAAAAGTAAAGTTAAATGGGCCCACCACGAAAAGACGAAAATACCCCTGGACAGCGTGTATCATGAGTCATGACTCAGCTCAACCAGAACTCATTGGGTATAACTAAGCTCAACTGGAACTCGTTAGYTAAAACTCCCATATATGGGAATGACGGGAATTCCTTGGCTATTCAATAGATTTTCTTGCACAGTACTAACAGTACAAGTATGTTACTCTGTAACGAAAAACTTATACTTTCTATATTTGGATGTAACAAAAAAAATTTAATAATTGTACAACATTCCTCATTTGGTAAATTTTTAAATACAAATATCTCACCTAACCTACAATTACCTTATTTTTTTGGGACTACTATACTAATATTCAATCTAAATCACAATTGTACTACATTTTTTGGGACCACTACACTAAGGGCATCCACAATAGCTCAAACATCTAAGAGGTTTGAATTCTTGCCACATCAACATTACACAAACCCCTCCCATATCAAACCCCTCACCAACAATAGTTCAATCCTTTAAGGGTTTGTTGGAGGGACCCAATATTTTATTTCCCTTTTTATTTTCTAACTTTTACCTAACTTTATTTTATTTCCCTTTTTTATTTTACACCCCCACACCCCACCTAAATTCCAACTCATCTATACAAACCCTTCTCAAWATTTMAAACCCCTCTCAACTATCAAACCCCTCAAATATCCCCAACAATAAGAGGTTTATTTTTCAAACTTTACACCTCACCTACAAACCCCTCTACAAACTCCTTATTGCTATTGCCCTAATATCTTACTTAACCCACAATTACTTTATTTATATTGAAAAATGTGCTAATACAACTGTTGAAATTTTTTCGTTACAGAGAGAGTATGTGTCATACAAGCATGTACAGTAGTACTCCGTATCTTTTAAAACAACTAGCATTGGGAGTTGAGACCCATGTAAATGCACCGCTTTACGTGAAACAATGATATAAATCGAAAAATATGCTAAAAAATTGTACGGAACAATTCATTAATATGAAGTTCTTTTGTAAAATTATGAAATACAACTCTATTMKAATCATTTTTAGAATATATATATCCTTTTAAGAAATGAGTAAATCAGAAAATTAATTAAAAGTTTTCATGTGTCCACCATAAAGTAATAAGTGTTATAAAGTAAAGAAGATATAGAGAAATATAGAGAGAAACTAGTATTTTGCCATTAATGATTTACCAAATAAGGAAAGTTGTATAATTGTTGCAAGTTTTTTGTTACATCCAAAWATAGAAAAGTGTTGCAAGTTTTACGTTACGGAGGGAGTATAAGTTTATATGAGAAAAACTATTCATCAAATGAATAGTGTGAGCAAATGAATAGTGCATATGACCTCAGCAAATCAACATGTAATACCACTGTTTCAAATTGCCAACTTCGCCCAAAATTGCAACAGTACATCTGAACCGTTCATGTCCTTTACATCTCAACCGTCTATTTGGATTTATTCCTACCAAACCCTAAAACACTGCTCCTTCAGTCCTTCTCTCTCCTCAACTAAACGTTTTCCTCCATTTTTCCTCTTCTATATTCGTTCACCCACCCCTCTCTTCCCATCCTCACATCTATGTCGCTCCCTCATGTAAATTTGCGACCCTTGTCTCTTTCAAATTTGTGATTTTGGTCGTGTGTCGCACTTTATGCGGTCCGCAGCTTCATACTGTATATGGGAGTAATATGGGAGTAAAAGTTTCAAACAACCATGAGTGACAGCTTAGAGAATCAATCGGCGCCCATTGATCCAAAATGGAAAGCGAAGTTGAATGTGGCGGTTTCGCTAAATTCATTTTTTATAGTTTTTGATATATTTTAAAAACCTTTAAAGGTTGTAATTAACTCAATTTAAGTTAAGTTTGAGTGAAAATATTGAGAAGATAAAAGGTGATGCAAGTGAGGCAAAGAAAGTTAAAATGTTACAATCCTAATTTTCTGTTATAATGTTGAAATAGGTGTAAGGTAGTTGGTAGCTGCTAGATTTATTTGTTCGCTTTTTATTTGAATTTTAGACTAAAACAAAGCTATTACACTTCTGTACATAATAATATTAGTGTATTTTCCTAAAGTTTAGATTTTTATTATTTTTATATTTTTATTTTTGCTGAATTTGTTGTTGTAGGAGCTGTTGAAAATGGACCTTATGAAGGGAAATCAATGACTTTGTTCAAGGGAATGAGTTATCCTGAGTTTGAGGTTTGTTTTTTTTTCGATTAATTCATTAATTTTCCCAATTTTATTTTTTGAAGTATTGGGTTGTTTATATGCATTTCAAATCAATTTTACTGTTATCTTGCTTAGTTAGTGTTTATGGTTTGGTTGTTTTCTTAATTTTGATGAGATTATCAAGTTGGGTTTGGAAAGTTGTGAGTGTGTGTTTTGTAATTTTGTGATTTATTAAATCTGCTTATGGGCATTTTGAATCAATGGTCATTTCTTCCATTTCCTTACTCTTGCTACCCATATCTCGTTCTCGTCATCTCACCTAACCTTGTGTCTTACCTCTATGATCGTGTTTCAGGTTCTAAGTTTATAAAAAGAGTACCCGAAATGGACATGGAAGCTGAAAGCCGACCTGTGGCTGTTTTGTGCTCTCATCTTCGCCCATTTATCATTGATTCTTGTGATACTTTGGTGTGTATGATGACTTCTCATATTGTCTTGATTGTTTATTATAACATTTTGTTTTGAAATCATTTTAATAGAACATGCCCTATGCGATTTGATATTCTTATTTTGAGTAGTTTGTGCTTATGTTGATTTGTCAAATAGATTTAAAGAGTAGGTACTTGTAGAAATAATAATACCGTAGATTTTTGAGTTTGGGTCGTTGTTAGGGTTTTTCTGAGTTGGGAGATGCTACAATTTAGGGGCGAATTTGGGTCTAATTCAGGGGAGAAACCATGTTTAATCTTTACTCCATTTGTGACTGAATTTGGGTCTGATTTAGGGGAGACATTTTGTTGAATATTGGTTCCATTTTTGACTGAATTTGCTCGAATTTTGACTGATTTTATTTATAATTTTTAATCTTTGGCTTTAATTCTTATATTTAGTTATGGTCAGCTGATTCAGTTATAATCTTAGTTTTTTTTATTATTGCTAAGGTGATAACATTCTACCTCTGTCGAGCAAATAATATTATGTTCATTGCATGTATGTACACTACATATGCAACTTTTGTTTCTCAATGGACATTGGTTTGAGTCACAGAGATTTGGCACTCCGGAAGAAGATGCCTTCAGGAGGGATTTGACTATAAATAAACAGGTAATCATCTTCTTTAAATTTTTTCGCATTCTAGAAAGATTATAGATGGGAAATGAAGAATTATTTTTGGCCACACATCTCTTCTTCACTACAAAAAAAACTCATTTTACAGACGGACAAAATCCGACCCTAAATAGGCAAATCTGTCGCTAAAGTGATTTAGTGATGGATTTAGAGACCGATTCGGTCCGTCCCTAAAACCTCCGTCGCTAAATTACTTTAGCGACGGAAATATGAAATCCGTCCCTAATTTAGGGACGAAAATTTAGGGACGGATTTAAATTCGTACCTAATTTAGGGACGGAAAATAAAAACCYGTTTCTAACTTTAGGGACGGAAATAAAAATYTGTCCCTAAATTTAGGGATGGAAATTACAAATCCGTCCCTAAATTTAGGGACGGATTTTTATTTTCCGTCCCTAAAGTTAGGGACGGATTTGGAATTTCCGTCCCTAATTAATAACAAAAAAATTCAAATTTTTGGGTGATTACTCTTAATCACTTCTTAACCACCCCTTCATCACCACTATTAATAGCAACTCATCCGGCTCTTGAGAGGAATCAAACCCATGACCTCAAAGTCACCAACCAATGCCCCAACCAACTACTCCAAATACCAACTTGTATAMTTTATTCAACAAAATTTGTTAATATGTACTGGTAGAATTAGCTACGGATTCTAAAATCCGTCCCTAATTCAGGGACTTGAATCCATCCATGGGATGCGCGTCGCAATTCCGGTCAGTTTGATATATTATTGGCCTCATTCGAACACCAGTAGAGAAAGTTACGAACAAAAAACCGTAACTTGCACATTTAGGGACGAATTTTAATTTTCCGTCCCTAAATTAGGGACGGAAAATTAAAATCCGTCCCTAAATTTCCCACTCCTTTTGCCACTAAACAATATTATAAATTTAGGGACGGATCAGAAAGCCGTCCCTAATTTATGGACGGATTTATGAATCCATCGCTAATTAGGGACAGATTTTTTATCCGTCCCTAATTAGGGACGGATTTGAATCTATCCCTAAACCTCTGTCGCTATACTAGCCTTTTTTGTAGTGCTTGTTGCTATGTCTTGGTTGCTTCTTTTGGTATTCACCTTGAGACAGGAAAAATTAATATTCTAGAGAATTGTTTGTATACAGCTTAAATAAGAAATCCATTTCCCTTTTGTTTCATTTGTACTCTTACCATATGCATGACGTGGATAATTTTCAGAACTGTATGCGACTTCGCCTTGTACATTTGTAATTAGTTATTACTATAGGACTTATTGTTTTGTATTATATATAAATTATTGTTTTGTATTATATGTAAATTCCTAGCAAAAGAAGATTAATCCTTTGCTATTATTGTATCTATRGATATGTAGAACTCTTTTCAACGACGAATTTCATATCTTGTCTTTTATGATAAAATCTAGATTGATGTCTTCTGGTTCACCTACTACAATAATTTTATGATAAATCTAATCATCACATTTGATTGACAATGTGTTGTGTGCAGCTTGCTTGTTCTACAATATAAATACTGATTCTGTGAAAGATTTTACTGGAAGATAATGATTCTGTGTAGCTTTGGGGATAACCATGATACTAGCAATGATCGTATTGACACTTCACAACATCACAGGTCTGATCCTGTTTCACCTAATACCAAGTGTAATGAATAATTTTTATGTCTTGTTAATTTAACTACTAATGTTAGAACTTCATCTTCTATTCACTTTATGTTTCGGTTGCCTGACGGCTTTCAGATTAATAGCTCAAGAAAGGTTAGATTAGTGTTAGGTTGAAGCCATTTTAAAAAGTCTTTTTTTGGTTGGTGAGTTTGTCTTCATTATTATTTTTTTTATTTTTACTATGTCTCTGTTTTAATAAGTCTTTATTTTTTGTGATATTTGAACAATTTTTACTGGATGAGATGATCGATGGCCATCAAAATCTATCATGATTTTTTAACACTAGCATTGTATTATATTATCACTTGGCTACTTCATCCACATTATTAATCTTAATAAGTCTAAAAGTAAAAAATGCTAAAACAGGTTGTACCACTTATGTTTGTGGGTTGATTATGTGAATTTGARGGGGATTGGATATTGTAACACCCCAATAATTCTCCACTWTACTTGTGAAATATTAAATGACAATACGGAGAACCATTGGCATGTCACCGCCACGTGTCAAAACGTTTAGGCTAAAATAATAATTTGCAGCGGAAATCAAGATAGCGAAATAGTTCAAACCAAAGTATTAAAATCCCAACATGTAAAACTAGTTAAACAAGTTGGAACCATTACGACCCTTATTTGCAAACCAAGGTAAAATCCCTTTTTAAAAACATAACAAAACCCAAAATATCAAAGCGTTATGAAAAGTCTATGATATGTGCATAAWTTATYAAAGTACGTTCAGCTCTCCACTCAAACCATCCGTCCAAGTCTAGTCACTTTATTGCAAAACCTGTGAGAAATCTGCTCCCCATAATTTCCAAATGAAATAAGGATCATCACAGGTCCACCAAAAGAAAGAAAGTGTGGACGATAACAACAACACAAAGCACATAATCAGCAAAGCTGAGTACGTACAAATTACGAAATCAGAAAACAACCGGACAACATCTCCCCTAAAAACTAGACATACCGAGTTGCGACACCTGCTTAGAAACAAAAGAAAACCCAACCATGGTGTTCATAACCACTTAACAACATTATACATGTACAAACTCAGACCAATATACCACTACTTATTACATACAGCTGCTCCAATACAACACAATCTCAAAACATCAACTGCTCCTRTTAACTAGATTGTACCTGCAAAATAGTTCACTCGACTCCAAGAAATGACTCAATATATTATATTATATTAGATATGATTTGAGCAATAGACAAGGGTGTTCAAATCCYAGACACACGAGGTGCCACAGTTCAACCAGACACACTAGGTGCCACAATTCAATTCCCCRTGCCTCCCCGTCGAAAGGCATCAAAAGTTCAATAAACCAGATGGCGAACGAGCAYGACTCCGTCACCATAGTTAGATGAGATCTCAAACTAACCCAATTTTGGATAAAATCCATTTTAAAAATAAATATAAAGAGACGCGTTGATCAGACGACCCTAGAAAGGAAGCGAATAAAATCGCAACTCCAACCCCTGATTGTCAATACTCTAGACGTGCACAAATCCAGAGTTTTATTGCTCTTTCATAGTTTATTTAACTGTTAACTATAGACAAATTCACATGACTCACAAACAAGACCACAATTCACATTGAAACTCTTTTTAACACTAACCGTTCCTTTAATTAATAAACCGTTAAGACAAGCCAACTAACCTCGTCAAAAGACTTAGTCACATCCCTTTACCCAATTCATACATCAGCAATGACTGAGTAATAAAAATCGCCTCATTGGAGTAAAGATACACTATACTCCACACTTAAAATTCAACCATTACCAAAAATTACCTCATTGAAGCAAGTGATGCTTGACTCACCTTAATTCATTCCTGTATTATAAACCACCTCATATAAGACAAATGACCATTAAACAAAAACTCATAACAATCCTCAGATAAGACATTTTCCCACAGTTTATTCCTAATTTCCACGAATTATAGACCAAGACCACAAATAGATAATTTATTCGCTGACTACCAAACAATTCCATGGAACGTTTTCCTACTCATGCCTCTAAGTTCTCAAACACCCTCAAGCATACAAAAACATCAAGGGTTTCGCAAACGTAGTACGTACCTGAAAAGAAAACAATCCAGCTAGTGTGTTTTCACTTCAATAATAACTCAAGAGGAAATTTCCTCCTACAACACAAATAGAAAATCAATTAATTAATTCCTAACACAAGAGTTACAGAAATACATATCCCTTGAAACCCCATATAAAAACTTTTTAAAATCAAACCTCGAACAATGTTTTAAAGTTAACTTCCAATGCTTTATACAATAAACCATTCATTTATTTTCTTTTAAAAACTTTTAAAAGACATTATTAAATGTTTATAATCACTATGCAATATGTTATTAACCTGAAATATCATAATCAACTTGTATTTTCGTGCCAATATTTTTAATAATTTTGAATAACAAAATATATTTTTAATCGAAAATTGTCAATCCGATTGAATCAATTTATTAAATACTAAAACTATACGAAAATTTATGAAACTTTTATTACAGAGGTGATAATTGTGATAACAGAATTAATCACACAAAGTTTCTAAATAAGATGAACAGAAAAATAAATAAAAATAAAAAACCGAATCCAGGTGATAATATCATAGTGTGCACTTGACAAAGATTTTAAATTATTGACAAACGTAAAAATATATGTAAAAATCAAAAAACCAAACCTGAGAACTCGTCGATTCCAAAAATGATTTTTTATTAAAAGTAAGTTTAAAAAGTTTTTAAAATTCTGAAAATTTTACACAAAATTGTATATTAGTATGAACATTACTCGACCAAAGCGTTTTGTAATTTTTTGAAAACTAAGATAATGTAAATATAAAATCCCTAATACTAAAACTGAACAGATTTTAGATCAAAAACGTGAAAAACCTCTTAATTTTTTCAATTCAAAATAATATCTGAAAATTATTTCTTAATTGAATTCATATCAAAACGAGTTAATTAAACTCACGTAACTCTAATTCACCCTGAAAGGATTGACCTAAACAACAATGATGATATATAGATTTGATTGTACTAAACTTATCATCTTATAATCTCAAATTAAAACCATAAGACAAGAGAAGGATAAGTAAGAGCCAGGAGGGAGAGGGAGGACCTGTCAGCAAAGGCTGGCGGGTGCGCTGGTGGTCACAGTGGCGACGAGGCAGGCGACGCAACACGGTTTCTTCTCTCTCTCCTCACTGTTTTCTTTTCTTTTTTTTGAAAATATTGAATGAATGATGAATGAAGCGTAATATGTTTTTTTTAGTACGGGGAATAAACCTTTTAGTAATCTAGGTTTTAGTTAGATTAATTTTGGGTATCTTTTCTTTTCTCTTTTTTTTTTGTTAAACAATTGTTTTGGATAAAACCATTGTAGGCCAATAGTTTCCTCTTCTCATCACCTCATGACTTAGTGCTTTTCCTCCGATGTGATTTTCGCGGATCCCCTAATGAGCTTCTTCCATTGCTGGGAGTTTCTCGCTTTYGGAGGTGCAGCGAGAGGGTATGAGTCAGACCTCTTGTACAATTGCCCTAAAATAAAATCAAGTAAAAAATATCATGAAATATATCTTAAGCGAAAATAATAAAAATTAAATAGAATTTAAATAAATCGCATCGTTTAATAAAATAATTGTTTTATATTTATAAGAAAATATAATTATAAATATTCGAAAATTAAGAAAATATAATTATAAATATCCGAAAATTACAGAAAATATAGTTATGAATATTCGAAAATTACGGGGGATTACAGATATACTATAAACTAAAGGAATTGGCTATTATTAGTGTTTCAATCCTTGTTTGATGGCTAGAGATGCCTTTACACGTTAGAAATAAGAGCTGCATAATTAAATCGGGGTTTTAGCCTGTATTAAATAGAGAAATTTCACTCTCTTAATATTTTCATATCCACATTCCTCTCATCTCTGTGATTTCTCTGTTTTGACTTCTGAAAGGATTATGATGGCACAAAAAATTAGTACCATGCTACCACGGCTAATTTCATTATGATTATGATGGCAAAAAAAGTTAGTGTTGTAGTTCAACTTCTGTAGTAATGTGATTCAAAGCATGGCAGCACTGGTAAATGGTCGTGTTAATTAGTATCATTTTACATGATTGCTTAAAYAAGGGGGGGAATGAAAATATTGGCTAAAATCGGGGAAGAGGGGGTAGAAATGAAATGCAGCTCGTAGTTTTTGGACTGCAATAAATAGAGATTAGGAGATGGGGTAGGGGAAAGAAGGGAGAGGAGGAAAGGAAGAGGGTGGAGCAAATTATTCGGAAGCCTAAAGCTTTTTGGTTATCAGTTAATTGAGTTTATATTTGATTGCCATTGTAATATGATCGGAAGCCTAAAGCTTTTTGGTACGATGCTGACAAAAGTGGATAACGATAAAGCAATGGTGGGCCCACAAGCTTGGTGGGGTCAGTGAAGGAGGGGTGTTTGCAAAATCCGTTTTAATACCTTCCATTGGTATGATTGTGGTTAGTTTTTATTATTAGATGTACTCTTATATACTATTGGTTTGGACTGGGMCGGATTATACAAATATAACATTTTTCAAGACCATCATCGTTTGATTGAAGTCACGTTAGACTTGTAAGGATTAGGCAATTAGTCATCGCATAAGAATTGTTGATACAAGTATTATATTAGTGAATGTTATTGTTGTCTTTGAATGAGTTTGAACTTGTATTGTGCTTTGTGATAGATGCTAAGAACGTATGAATTCTCATGCATATGAATGATCGAAAAGTTTCTGGTCATGACCAATTTTGTACTGCCTTTTGTGTGTTTATGTACACAATTTAGTCATGTGTTCTGCTTTAGTTGGCAACATCTGATATGCTTGTGATGTATGTCATCATTGATGGTTGCTTTATATCATTTTACCTAATTACCTGCTTTTCTAAAGGTTGAGCTGTGAGATTAAGTGCATTAGATMTCCTGTTAATAATAAAGTAACAAGTTATGGCCTTCGCTCTGTTGTTCTTTTTGGTACAGCAACATCTAATATATTTGTGTAGTTATGTTTTTGATGCATTAGATGTACCTTGTTTCCTACTAATTTGTTTCCTAACATGATGCTATTAGATTATCCGCATTGCATCTCTGATGAAATTTTAATATGTCATTCAAAGTTTTAGGGAGTCCATTAATTGTGTCAGGGAATTCCTGTTGTGTGATGTTGTGGACTAATAATTTTCTTATTGGTTTGCTCTACTTTGAGGAGGATTAATCTTCATTGCTGTAAGAAATAGAAATAAAATTGGCTTGTTATTTGTACATGTTTATTTGTTGGCAGGATATTTGGAGAACAGGGAAAAGGACAATAATGTCGAACTTATGATAATTAAGGTTATTGCTTTTCAGTCAGGCCCTTTATGTATCATAGCATTATTATTTTGTTATGAAGCTGCACTTATTTATGCATTTGGATTTTACATGTGAAGCTTGAGATTGAGGAATTATTGTTTTACATTTAAGYAATACTTGCAAGTGCTTTTGCAAACAATGATCTTGCATCTAGAGTACTCCAGGCAAGCTTCATGTCTTCTTACTTATTAGATTTCCATCCAAGTATATGTGGTCTTGTTTTTGTGTCGAGCAGCCTTAACAATCGGTGTACTTTTTGGTGTGGCTGGCTCAATTAATGATTAACTATACTGCTCTAAAGTGGGTAATTTTCTCATCATGTGAAAATATCATAATTATTTGTCACTTTTTTGCATTGACTTTGAAACTTGGATTTACCCYAGGTTTGATATTGTCTTTCATGCTCCGAWTCGAATTGAAGATGTCTTGAACATAATTATAATAGGCATAGAACTCGATAGTTTGAAGAGCTGCAAGTTGTTCCGGATTGATCTTCTTGCCATTATTCACATTTTTTAGATTACTCTTGAAGGTTAAATTTCTTTATTCGCCTTTTTGTTCTAATTTTTTGGACTTTTGTGTAGAATAATAAGGGCAAATTATAATGTTGCAGTGT
>SNQN01007079.1:0-10116 GCA_008642245.1 Bassia scoparia
TATTACGAATGCTATGATCCAATGCAGTACCCACTATTGTTCCCAATGGGGGATAACGGTTGGAGGCCCGGTCTAGAAAAACTAACTCATGACTCTTATCAACAACAACAAATTCCTGGAAGACRTGTTGTCACAGCTTCAAATGCRGAAGAGCTGCTTGATGAAGAAGAAATATGTAAGTTGCTATGTAATTTGAATAGGGTTAAAATCTAATTAATGCTATACCTTATTTTATGGGTTGGATGAATTTTGATTTTGCTKTTATTATTTTATGGTTTGGATGAATCAGACCAATGTTTAGTCGGGTTTTTTGGGTTCAATTTAGTTTWAATTTTTGATTTGATCCATGTATTTTGATTTTGCTATTGTGAAATTCGTTTGGATTTATTTATTTTATGGTTTGGATGAATGATACCAATGTTTGGTTGATATTTTTTAAGGCTCCTATAAAAAGTGTTTTGCAAGGCAAATCAATCATTTACTCTCTGAGATTAGGCCTTATAGTTCCAAATCTTTGGTATTTTGGGGGTTTTGTTGAGTTAGTTAGACTGATAGCCCTTGTTTTGAATTGCAGTGGCAAATCAGAGGAATCAAGGCAATAGGTTTATTTCATGTCGTCAATACTATGCATACCTGCTGCAGGTCCGTAGGYGCAATTACTTGCTAAAGGCAGGATGATTGTTTCAACAATTTGTTGTGGACATGTATGTCAAGTTAGAGAATTCAAGGCTCAAATATTATAGGAACAACCAAGCTGCTATTACAGCTGAGTTATATCAAGGTCTTGTTGATACATTTCTGGGAGGAGAAACCGAGGGAGCTAATGTTGGCCACCGTGTTGTGCTCCCTCCGTCTTTCATTGGTGGTCCTCGTTATATGCGTCGTCGCTACTTAAATGCAATGTCTTTGGTTCAGAGATTTGGAAAATTTGATCTTTTTCTAACTATGACATGCAATCCAAATTGACTTGAGATAAAGTAAGAACTAGATCCGGGGGAACAAGCACAAAACAGACCTGATTTAGTGACTCACATTTTTCATTCAAAGCTCACTGCCCTCAAAAATGAAATCATGAAAAAACATGTTTTCGGTCAAGTTGCAGCAGCCATCCATGTTATTGAGTTCCAAAAACGGGGCCTTCCACATGCACACTTTTTMATCATTCTAAAGCCTGAATGCAAGATCAAAGATCCTGAAGACTATGACAGGTTTGTTTKAGAAGAAATACCTTCCTCATCACGGCCACACCTAAGGGGATCGGTGCTAAATCACATGATGCATGGCCCATGTGGTGATGCCAATCCAAAGTGTCCTTGCATGAGAGAAAAGAATGGAAAACTTACATGCAAGGCTAAGWATCCACAGACATTCACGGATCACACAACAAACAAATCTGATGGATATCCTTTGTATAAGAGACGAGATACAGGCGAGCTTGTTAGGGTTCGCGGAAAAGAAATGGATAACAGATGGGTGATCCCATACAATCCTTATTTATTAGCGCTCTTTGATTGCCCATTAATGTCGAAATATGCTCAACAATCAAAGCTGTTAAGTATTTGTACAATATGTGTACAAAGTCATGATCGATGTCTCTTTGTATTGTGTCGAGTGATCCCGAGCAAGCTATTAATGAAATTGAAATTTCAAGCGGTGTTGGGTGTCTCGCCAAAGCAGTTTGGCGCTCTTGGGTTTGATTTATATGACATGCACCACCTGTGATGCCACTGCAGATACACTTAGAGAACATGCAACTGTCCAATTTCAAGCCCGAGAGGAGTATCAACTATTGTGTCAAATGAAATTGAGTAAAGACTCCCCGACGAATTTTTTCGCCTTAATCGAGAGCGCCCTATAGCTGCAATACCTCTATTCGAAATTCCTGAACATTTCACTGGGATTCTCAACCAAGCAATGGAAAGATAGGAAGAGAGATTAGCATAGGAAGGCTCAATTTTGTAAGTCTCAGATGACAAGCGATTTTATCTCCGGATCTACTTGCATGTCCGTGGACCTAAATCCTTTAGTGATTTAAAGACCGTCAACAGTATGAGTGTGCTACCTTCCAAGACAGCTCTAAAAAAGAGGCTTATTGAAACGATGTGATGCAAATGAATGTGTTTAGATGAGAGTTGAGTGCAAATGCCACGGGCACTTCGACAGTTTTCTGACAATCCTATATTTAATAAGCAGCCGACCCAAGAGCTTTTGTGGATATAAGTATTATTTGCACCTTTGCAAGATTTACAGACCGTTATCAAGGTAATGAAGACAAAATTTTTCGTGAAACTGCTTTGTGCATTGAAAAAAGCTTGGAGGAATGGCAAAACACACGCTGAGTTGACTTGGAGCATTTGCATGCTCGGAACTTAAACTTCTAGAGTAATACGAGACATTCAAGAGATGTAATGGCATATCCCGGAAGAATGCATTCAGGCATCAAAAATAAATGCTAGACAGAAAGCAGCATAAAAGAGCATTAAACGTTGTGTGAAGGATAACAAACCGGGCTTATTTTTTATTGATGGGCCTGAGGACCGGTAAGACATTTTTATATGGTGGCTTTATGCAAAGGTGCCTTCTGGTAAAATTGTCCTGCAACTGCATCGTTTGTATAGCTGTGAAATCTTCCCCATGGTCGTACTCCATTCAAGGTTTAAACTCTCACTAGACCATGATGTCTTATACATGTGAGTGCCAAAACAAGGTGCATTGGCTTCTTCTCAAGGAACTTCTCTAATTATTTGGGATGAAGCCCCAATGGCCAACAAAGCAAGATCCACCTCTTGATCTACTTCTAAGGGACGTGGCTGATCCAAATTTTGCCCTTCGGTGGAAAGGTGGTTGTACCGGTGTGACTTCAGACAAGTCTCCCGTAGTAACACGCCAAACCAGCATGAAGCTTGAAGCTAGCTTGGCTCCTCCATTTATGGCCCAGTTTACCGATTTAGTCTCCATGAAAATGAGGGCTGTGAGGATCCATTTTGCGTCTTTTTTGTTGTCCCTTGGAAACGGCGAGTGCAAGACAACGAGAATGGCCTTATCGAGCTGCACAAGGATAATAATGCCTTTTGATGGTGATTGCGCATCCAATGGACATGCTACTGCATACAGTATACCAAAATGATTGACTCCAACTTGACACTTCGATATTCAAGATCGGGCCATCTTAACGCCGAAAATGATGAGTTGACAACATTAATAGTTATTTCATAACACATTTGATGGGATGAAGTAGTGTACAAAAGCTTTGACACTTATAGATGATAATTGCAACATCTACCACAAGAGTTCCTCATACCCTATGTCCGGTGGGATAGCCCACATGAACTCATTTTGAAAAAAGGTTGTCCTGTAAAACTTGCTAGAAAATGAACCGGCAAATGGATTATGCAATGGAGACTCGCTTACATGTAAGCGATTCTTCCCGAAGTTATCTTTTGCAAGTTGCAACCGGATTGAAGAAAGGACAAGAGTACTTTCTTCCGAGAGTCAATCCTTGCCCCTCCGGATCTGTGCATTATCCTTTCAGTTCCAACGAAAGCAATTCCCATAAACTCAAAACTTCTGCATGACAAACAAACAACAAAGCACAAGGTCAGACCCTAAATGAAGTTGGCATTTACCTGAGGCAGCCTTGCTTTTCCCATGGGCAGCTCTATGTTGCTCTTTCACGTGCACGCCATGATTCTAAGGTCAAGGTGATATCTAAGCCAGTTGTGCAACACATTCCATGCTCATTTGTGAGGAATGTTACCTCTTACGATGTACTACGAAGAGTAGGAATTCGAAGATTTCCGTCCAGTGCTCATGTACGCTTGCCAATTTACACTACTTATTTAGCTTATGCGTTAGTTTGCACTTCCCTCTAATCTAATTGCATGATGCAAATTATTTGCCTCACAGCTTAGATGTTTTTACTTTTTAAGATGAAACAAAAATAGGATAAGAGTAAAAAAAACATAAATATATGATACATATGAAGGAAACAAATTTTAACCAAGAAAAAACACTTTATCCATCTCATCTAAAATAGAAATCTTAACTCTAAAAAATAAAATAAATTACATGAACTTAAAACTTAAAAATATCTTATCTAAAAAATTAGAATAGAAAAAAGTGACTTAGCTTCCATACTAATTTTTTTTGCAAGATCTGGGCAGCTAGGATCCATGTTATGTGAAAGGTTGATTTTTTGGTTTTTGGATTTATTTTTGGGTTTTCTGTTTTGGTTATGAAGTGGTCATGAAGTATGGAGGAGGGCACCGAGAAGATTAAACTCTTTCATTCAGGGCTGCGAATTTCCGAAAGAAGTGTGGACACGGTAATTAACCAGGTTGGTTACACCTTTCTACTAGACTTCCATTTGAATGAAACCCTGTTCTGTTTCCATCTAACTCTAATACTATATGCTATGTTGATTTTTTTGCTATATGAGCACAATCCATATGTTGGTGAATAGCTCAACATTGGTAACAAAGCTTTTCAAGTTACAATAGTAAATTGACTAGAAATTTGAATCCGAGAAATTGAGAATGGTGGATTATATTTTATATCTTGTCAGAGCATACATTRGAAATGTTCTATAAAACTGTATGATAGTATTAGTTGAGCTTAAGCAATTTCAAAAGAGATTTTGTTTTGTTTTGAATTTTGATGTTAGAGGTTTTATGAATATTTGGTTTTGATGAAATGTGAGGAAATAGTTGTAGACTGAGATGTTTTCTTTATCAGACTTGTAGGTGAGGTTTTTTGAAGCTTGCTTATGAAGCACTGAATATATGCTCATTGTAGTACTGGTGTAATCAACACTTAGTATATAAGCTCCTGGGACTATTATTGTCTTAAGCTATTGGTGTTTATAGTTTTGGAACAGGTGAAGGATGCAAGAATTAAAGCCATTATTTTGGTAAACTGTTACTGTTTTTGCTGCTTAAATCATCACTTTTTTTTTTACCTCGGTCATTTGCATCTGCAATGCATAGGAACACCAATTAATACTGAGCCAAGAATCACTGCAGTTACAGTAATCAAAATACCTTCTCTAGGTTCACCTGTAATGACTTAATATAAGAACACCGTCGCCATCTTAGTTAGACCAATAATCACTATAAAAACAAAGCTAACTTAAMCCAAATTCCCGTTAAACTGAATGAAGAGGATCCAATAAAAATTAAAAGAAAAACWAAATGATAGAAAACTTCGTTACGACATTAACAATTGTTTAAATGAGATAAAATATATATTCTCATTGGAATAGACATAATTAAAGTCTAAAATAGTGAATTCAAACAAGATCAATATGATCTAACTATATTCATATTGTTTCATTGGGTGAGCTCTTTTCATGCTATTGGGACAAAAAAAAACAAGATAACTAAAAGACACGAACCAATGATGCATGCACGACATTGATCAATGGGATGTTATATCCTCTGGTCTCTGCCACGACCTCAGCCATCTGAACACGGGAAACCCTATCAAGGCCTCCAACATTAAAAAGTAATCGCATTAGTTCGGCCTCTGATCAAGCGATAGAACATTACTCGTATTTACATATTTGATATAGTCAAAACATACTAAAAGTTTGAGATTAGGCCTGATTGGTCTGGTGGATTTTGAACATCATGATGTGAGATATTGTGTGTGGTAGTATGGCAATAGGTTGCCGGTTTGGTAGTGGAAGGATGATGTGTGGTACGGCAAATAGTTGTAGACTTGAGTAGTGTTTTCGTTTAGTCATAGGAGTGCTATTTAGTAGGTTCGAAGCGTGTTTTGTTGTGTAACGCTTTCTTAATGAAGCAATCTGGAATGTATTTGTGTCTCAATTGTAGTCTGGATGGTTATGGATATCAACCAGCTTAATATTATGTGACAGGAGGTCTCTGTGGACTCATTACCTTTTGGCCTCTTAAGCTATTAGTATTTTATATTTTGGAAGCAGGTGAAGGATGCAAGAATTGAAAGCTCTGTTGAGTGGAGTTTTGGTGAAAACTGGATTAGTTTGTGGTGAGGATTTTTTTTGCTGCTTAGGTGAATCCTCTACGGTTGTTTAGATTTGGTATTCGTGCTAGTGGCGGTGCATGCTATCAGGGAGAGCGTTGTTGATTCCATTAACCTACTGAGCGCTGCAAGAATCACTACAGTTACAGTAATCAAAAATACCTTTCTCTAAGTTCACGGATAATGACTATAATAATTAAGAGAACAGACTTGTCGCCTATGTTACTTTAGTAACCCAATGTATGCACTATTGGAGATAAAAGTCTCAAAGCCTAGGACACGCTTAAGGTACATTATCTCCTGTAATCTTGTAACGTAATGTTTGGATCCCGGCAGAGGATTAGTAAAAAAGACAAAAGTGAAAGTAGGAGAAAACTTGTTCATTCTGAGGAGTGTTGAGGTGAGGTAGATTTAATCATTGTTAAGATGAGATAAAATATAATAGGTTTGTGTTCTCTTCGCATGTGGATTAGACTACTAATTAAAGTCTAAAATAGTGAATTCGAGAGTACGAGTATGGATCATATGTGATTCGGTTTATATCTGGAGTATTTCAGTAATTGTTATCTAGTCTGGAGTTGAGCTCTTTTCGGAGTGCTATTGGGCATGTGTGAAAAAAAAACAATGTTATAACTCAGGAGTATTCATCGGATCAAGTGATGGCATCACAGGACCTATTTATTCGATCAAATGTGCCATGTTATAATCCTCTGGACTGCTCTGCCACGAACCTCAAAGTCCAATGCTGATACCAGCCTGGAAATGGGCTACTAATGCATAGGGTAGTCAAGGCCTTAAATCGGTTATATCTGCGCATGCACTTAATGTTTTCTGGCCGCTTTAGTATCAAGCGGTATAGAACATTACTTCGCTCTCGTATTTACATATTTGATATTGACGTCAAAGACATGACGTTATAATAGTTTTGAGATTGAGGCTGATGTATTAAGGTGTGTTTTATTTTAAGCTATGGTTTAGTATTAAGTAAGGTGCTTCTGTGGTTTAGAGCGACTGTGATTTTAACGAAGTGCTAAGCCGTTTCGTCTTAGGGAGATAAAGTAGGACCGTGTTGGTGATCTAATATCGTGTCTTGTAGATTCTATCGTGGATGGGGTTGCGACGAGTCAATGTTTCGCTGATTTGATCTGGTGTCCGTAATCCAGACTACTGCTTGAGTGGTGCTGATTTTATGTTCCCAAGTCTCATTTGTGATAGATTGTCATTTGTGAGGTGACTCTTTCATTCTGTCAGATTATTAGTAAGTTATTTGCCTTGGTTTTTTATTTTTATAAATAAATGTGTGTGTCTTTGGTGTTGTTCTTGGTGCAAGTATCACTGATTTAGAGCGGTTTTATGAGATTGATTTGTTTTGTTGCAGTGGGCGGTTAGGAAGTACTCAATCAGCACATGCATCTCAGAACTCGAATTAGGGAGTGTGACTGCTTGATTTTCGTCAGAGGTCAAAGAAGTTGAAGAGGAATTGCTAAGCGTTTGCTCAATGACTGGCATTACATGTAAGTAAGTTAGATGAGATTTCAGGAGGTGCTTTAAGGGAGTAAGGATAATTTTGATTAATAGACAGATCTGCTATAGTACATCGTTCTGATCTTGTCTCCTTTGTAGACGAAGTTATCTAGTAATTACCATTAGGGCATAGTAGTAGGCACGTAGTGATGGTTGTTTAATACTCTATGTTTTCAATTCGCTACTTCATACCATAATTAGTACGAGTGATCTTGTGTCATTGTTTACACTAGGCTAGGATGTATGAGGTGAGTTGTTCTGTTTGCAGTTTTAGCAGAAGTCCAATCCTTATATAAATGCAGAAGTTCCTGTTCATCTGGTGGTGGTTTTTATTTTACCTACGTACCTGTTTACTGATATGCAATTGGCTGTAGGTTTGTGGAGTACTTACTACACAGGGATTATCCATGACGAGACGAGGAGTTCGGTCGTGCAGTAATATTAGACCAGCTCGGGCTTGTAGTATTTGCATAAAGATTGATATGCTATGTGGCCAAATGTATAGTTAAGGTAATATTATAGAATGCTCTCAAGGAATGTAGAGCTTGGTTTACTGTTGTTCTATAATTCAAGTAAGTTTGCTTGTGGTATCTTTGGCTGGATTGGGTTAGATTGGCTTTGTGCGCACTATGCAATTGTATAGAGTGTTTTATCTTTAGGGTTAGTTAAGTCAATACTATGTCATTTGTGGTTTGGATTCAGTTTTTTGAGTGATTCAGGTTTGTTATCAATGGCCATTGTTCTCTGATATTTTGCGAATTGGATGTTTGAAGAAACCCGATTTCTCCTTTTGTTTTGGTAAATTGAGCTAATGAAATTATAACAGGTATCCTTAACTTAGTATATCATATATACTTTATTTTTAGAAGCCACAAACAAAGGGGAGTGTTAATTGAAAACAGCCTGATTAATACATAGTTTAGAAAAAGTATATTTGTAATTTAGTTGCTTACAATAACATAATAATATGGATATTACAGAAGTAAAAAGGCAATAGTTTGTAACTACTACTAAAAAATGACTGTTCACATACTTTCCAGAAAATTTGGAAAAGAATTGTACTTCCAATTTTTTGTGCAATATTTAGGACCATTGTTTTCTATCTTTTTAGGAAACTATTCAACCTGCCCCTTACTATTTATGCCATACCTCTATTGTGCTTTATGACCTAGAGAAAAAGCTATTTCTCCACAACCAACCACCAACTGCATCGTTTGGTATAGTTTGCTGCAAATCTTCCCATGGTCGTACTAATCCATTCAAGGTCAAACTCCACTAGACCATGATGTGTTGATTACATGTGACGTGCCAAAACAAGGTGCATTGCTTCGCTTCTCAAGAAACTTCTCTAATTATTTGGGATGAAGCCCCAATGGCCAACAAAGCAAGCATCCACCTCTTGATTACTTCTAAGGGACGTGGCTGATCCAAATTTGCCCTTCGGTGGAAAGGTGGTTGTACTGGGTGGTGACTTCGACAAGTCTCCAGTAGTAACACGCCAAACGAGCATGAAGCTATTGAAGCTAGCTTGGTCTCCTCCATTTATGGCCCAGTTTAACCGATTTAGTCTCCATGAAAATATGAGGGCTCGTGAGGATCCATCTTTTGCGTCTTTTTTGTTGTCCCTTGGAAACGGCGAGTTGCAAGACAACGAGAATGGCCTTATCGAGCTGCCCAAGGATATTGTAATGCCTTTTGATGGTGATTGCGATCATGGACATCTACTGCATACAGTATACCAGAAATGATTGATCCCAACTTTAACACTTCGATATTCAATGATCGGGCCATCTTAAGCCGCAAAATGATGAGGTTGACAACATTAATAGTTATTTCATAACACATTTGATGGGATGAAGTAGTGTACAAAAGCTTTGACACTATTATAGATGATAATTGCAAACATCTACCCACAAGAGTTCCTCCATCCCTATGTCCGGTGGGATAGAGCCCACATGAACTCATTTTGAAAAAAGTTTCCCGTAATCTTGTTAGAAATGCACCGGCAAAGGATTATGCAATGGAACTCGACTTACATGTAATCGATTCTTCCCGAATGTTATCTTGTGGAAGTTGAACCGATTGAAGAAGGACAAGAAGTACTTCTGAGATCATTTGCCCTTAGGTTTGATCCTCCCTCGGTCGGTTTCAACTTCGCACAGATAACATTCCGGGAAGAATCGATTACATGTAAGTCGTTCCATTGCATAATCCGTTTGGCCGGGTGCATTTTTCGTAACAAGATTACGGGAAACTTTTTTCAAAATGAGTTCAATGTGGGCTCATCCCCCTGGACATAGGGTAGGAGGATCTTGTGGGTAGATGTTGCAATTATCATCTTAATAGTGTCAAGCTTTTGTACAATACTTCATCCCCATCATCGTGTTATGAAATAACTATTAATGTTCCTCACCTCATCATTTTGCGGCATTAAGATGGCCCGATCATTGAATATCGAAGTGTTAAAGTTGGACCATCATTTCTGGGTATACTGTATGCAGTAGTATGTCCACTAGATCGCAATCACCATCAAAAGGCATTACAATATCTGGGCAACTCGATAAGGCCATTCTCGTGTCTTGCAGTCGC